>CM038227.1:38558798-38797834 GCA_021442155.1 Cymbidium sinense
TATATATAAATAACTAAATATTTTCTAAATATATAAATAACTAAATATTTATATAATTTAAAATTTTTATTCATTTATTTAATTAATTATATATTTTAAATAAATAAATAACTAATTAAATATATATATATAAATAACTATTTATTTATTTATATATTTTAAATATTAACTTATTTATATAACTTAAAATATTTATATAATTTAAATATAAATAACTAAATAAATTTATATATATATATACTTTATTTATATAATTTATTTATTTATTATAAATTATTTATTTATATATTTTAAATAATTTTAAATTATATATATTAAGGAGAAGAGAGAGAGAGAGAGAGAGAGAGAGAGAGAGAGAGGATAGATATGTAAATATATAAGAATTGTGTGATCTGTATATAAATTTCCCTAAAAAAAAAGTTATTTTAGCCAGTGGGTCGCCGTTTAGGGCGACTGGCGCTGACTGTCAAGTCACAGCTTAATTATGATCGCCTAAATTTAAAAAATGTGTTTATTCCGCTAATTAAGGTTTTAATCATGCTTAGTTTAAAAATTTTGCCCCTGAAAATTAATGTTGGTCCCACCCCTATCTGCATATGAGAATAGACTAAATAGTATCTTTATGTTGACAATTTTCTAAGATGCATAATAACGATTGACTGCATGTGTGCTCAATCGAATAGGGAGACTAAGGAATGCAAATAGTTCGAGATATTTTCAAAAAAAAAAAAAGAATAAAATAAACAATAAGAAAAAATGAGAATAATTTTAAAATTTTAAAAATAATAAAATGGGATATTTAAGCTGAGCAAACTTGAACATTATTATACCTATTTTTTGAGGCATACAACCTTTATTTTCTTACTCAAACATCATAAATAGCCTTCCAAAATTCATAAGGAAATGCACAAGGTATCATAAATACTAATAACATATGAAATTTAATCTTAAATTCAATCTTTTGTAAGAAAGTACATGACTAGAATTAATAATGTTATAAAACTTTATAATTATCATATAAAAAAAATTAAATAAGAATACAATTAGGTCTCCCTATCTATTGGGTAGGGTTATAAGTTCCAAAATTTTAATTGTCCTTGAACCATCAAGATGTGAGCTCTTATTTGTAATATAATGCATGTTACAAATTAAGATTAGAGAAATTAAATTATATACATGCACAAGAATTTACTTAGGTTTAACCCCTCATAAATCAGCGCACAAAGTATGTAAGGCTATCAACACAATAATCTTCATATAGAAAGTATAGAAGCATATCTTCTCATCAATTTGTACGTTAATATTACAACTATCTTGCTCAATAAAAGATAACACATCTCAAGCCTAATGATCTTATGTATGCTTCGAGAATTATTCTCTTATGATTGATATGACTATAATCAATTATAACAGACAGTGATTATTACAAGAAAAATTTTCTTAAATTCTAATATGAATCTTCTCCTAATGACCGCATCATGTCTTAATAAAATACTCTTCTCCCAATAATGGGAGCATTCAAAGTAAATAATAATAATAATAATAATAATAATAATAATAATAATAATAATAATAATAATAATAATCATAGAGAGTTCCTTTTAAATCTATGTTTCTATACTATGTGTGCATCTCTAATATATATATAACACTCAAGATCTAAATACTCTCTAAATTAATTTAATTGTGAGATAAAATGCATTCTTCCTACTACAAGAAACCAATTGTTAGCCAATTTTAACCTAAATTTGGCATTTTAAACAAGATTCCACCTTAAATTTACAACATCCCGTTAAATGATGTAATCTTTATTTGTTGATTTGTTGGGTTGAATGCCTATTATTAATTTAAATGACTATGATCTCTGTATCTTCTTAAGATCATGGGCGAACTGAGAAGAGCACTAGAGGTTTGTGCCTTCACTGGCAAGTTTCTCCACTAGTTCAACCCAAAAATCTTAAGATTATGTATACTTTAATTTATTTTTAAATAAGAATCCTAAAATCTAAATTATAATTGTAATAATCTCATTCAAGACCTACAATCTAACCACATTTGTGCTTGCAACTTATTAAAATTAGTGCCACAACCTTTCTTGCCTTGCAATCATTATAACAATTTTACCTAAAGCCTAAGTTACAATCTTCTCTAATGGCATAGCCATTTCTAGAATAGCATTATATGATTATATTATAACTCAAACAACTTGAACATTGAAACCTCTGAATATGATTATGATATCTTATGTGAAATCAAAATCAAAATTTTTATGACACTCAAAATATCATAAAGTATCTCCTTTTAAAGGGAAAATATTACGTGAGTAGTAGTTTACGTCGCGGACTCAATCGCAACGGCATTACGCAGTTCGGCAAAAAATGACGGTAAAATGGAGACCGCTATTTTCCGATTTAGTGACCCGCCGACCAAAGCTGGGAATGAGTATATGCTGGAGAAATTTAAAAGACCTAAATATCTTCATTTGTGGTGGCGTATTTTTTTATTTCGGCGGAGAGCATTACAAAGAGCTATGAAGGAGAATGAATAAAATGGAGGTGTTGAGGAAATAGGCGATGATGTAAATCAAAATGGACAATCTTTTAAGGAGTTGTATATGTAAAATGACAAACAGCGATAGTTTGTAATTTATTTATTTAAGTTAGATTTCCTACACTGTTTGGAGTTCTTTCCAGCAGGACTTTGCATGTGCGGTGAACTGCTTTGCCTGGGTACTCTCTGTAATCTGACCAGCTTCATATTTATTTTTCATGATTTTTTTGTCTGTTCAGAGAAAACATATTCGATGTAATCCTTGAGGAAATTGGTTTGATTAATTTTTTAGTACTTATTGACATATGTACTCTCATGTCTTTCAAGTATAGGCGATTTTTTTCCGCTTTTGTTTCACTATAGCACGGTTGTTCGGATCATGGTAACTAAATCAACCAGCAATGAGGTGTGATAAATTTTAGGAGATTTGGTATTTGTACCTGTACCTCTGTGCCTCTATACCTCAGTACCTCTGTGCCTCGCATCTGTGCCCTCTTCCCTCTAATCCGCTATGCCTCTCTTGTTCTCTCCTTATACCTTCAGCCTCTACTCTCTCACACCCTCTATCTTCTCTCCCTGTGTATGTACCTCAATCGTGTAATGAATCTATACTTATCTATGTACTCTGCATCTCCCTCGTACCTCTGTGCCCTCTGGGATGATTTTGTCCGGTTTAGGTTCATTTTCTGGCCGTTGTTGGTAATTAAAATTTAATGGTTACAATTTGGTGGTATTTGAACGATTTTTGGATATTTTTGTTCATTCTCTCTGGACTAACCACTCTCTGCTCTCGTACTCTCTGTTTTATCACTCTCATTATCTGTGAACTGTCCGGACTTTATTTTCGAGATGAATGTGGTGAATGAGCGATGATAAAGTTGTTTTATCTAATGACCCAAATTTGGGGAATCTGCTAGGCACGGTTGTGCATAACGAAACCGAAGCTTATGCACTGTACTGTGATTATTCACATCAAACTAGCTTCAGTGTTAGAAAAGACCATACAAGTTATTATCCTAACTCTAAGAAATTGAAATCCAAAGATTTTCTGTGTGCGAAAGCAGGTCGAAAAAAACCTGTCAATCCAAATCATATAACAAAATTCCGTAAAATCGAGGGTTGTATGATTCAATTCGTGTGGATTGGAGGGAATTGGTCGATTAAAAATATATAGAGCCATAATCATTCATTGGCAAAAAGGCGGTGATCACATCTTCTCACGGATGCATTCGCGATGAGAAGGCATCAATTTTGAAGAGCGATGATTAAATTAGCGGATCGTTCTATCTTGAGAAAGTTGGTGGGGTAGAGAATATTGGATTCACAAAAGAGATGCTTTCAATTTCATCGAAGAAGCGAAGGTCACAGTTACAAGTGGTAAGTAATATCTGTATTCGAGGAAAGACAAGCAGCGGACGAGATGTTTGCATGGGATATTCAGGTTGATGCGTCTGATTGCTTGGTGAGTTTTTTTGGAGCAATGGTATGTCTAGGGTTGAATTTGTTTTGGGGATGTGATAATTTTTTGATACTAGCTATCGGCTCAATAAATATAATCTTGACTACACTCGTTGGAGTGAATCATCATTGGCAAAACGTCTTATTGAGGCCTTTTGTCGGAAGAGACCATCGAGTCATTCACATGGTTATTCCGACATTTCTTTGGTTGATGGGTGGCGGCATCCTATATTCTTGATCAAGATCGGTATGGCGAGCTCGAGAATGTACTATCGCGTCATAGGTTGTGCCAATGGCATATCTCAAAGCCCCTCAAGGTCCATTGCTTTAGTAGTAATAAGAGAGTTTAAGAGCTATTCTATACATGCATGAGCAAATGTGACGAGGATGAGTTTGAGGATGCCGTCTCTAGAGGAAGGCAATTTGCATGATCATGCTTGGCTATCGAACTTTACAAAATTAGGAAATGGTCAACGCATTCAACAAAGATAAATTTTGAATGGGCATCTTGTCAACTCAGTGAGGCCACAAATAGCGTGTGTCATGGTATTTTGAAACCATCAAGTTCGAATTGTTTCTTGGGATTGGAGAAGGTGATGGAAACATGGCAAAATGAATGATGAAGACTTGAAGTGTATCAGTGATTATTCCTGTTGTAGAGTCCAATTCTTAAGCAATTGTTTATCGAGGAAGCTTTACTCTATGTTGAAGAATTTAGCATTATTATTGTTGATAGCCCCATGGAGTACTGGTGAACTTAGAAGAAGAATGCATCCAAAACCTGGATTGTCCACTTTGATGTGTCTACGTAGATATCTTGTGGTTCGAATTTGAAATGATGGGCATACTTTGGCATTGAGTTCTTACAATGATGTCTTTGGCATTGATACCTCTCATATGGTCTAGAGAAAGAGGGACATCTATCGATGGTTCATACGAAGGTTAGTACATGTGGAAAGCGAGATGGAACTAGCATTATTTTCATATAAGTCGATATGCATATCAAATTAGCTCCCGAGCACAGGGTAATAAGATTGCTGAGGATTACATGCTTGCATCTCTTAAGCAACTATCTGATGAAGTGGACTCCGTAATAAGTGGGAATTCTCCACCATTTGACAGATCAGTTAAGAGGAAGAAGACAACCACATCATCAGCTAAGGATAAGGGGCTTTGAAGGATCCAATCAAGAGAGGCGTCCAAAGGGTGTTTCCAGCGTAGCTCAAGGCTTATTGGGAGAAGTCCAAAAAATCCACAAGTACTTACCCTACTTGCCTCAAGTTGCTATTACTTATAGGTTCTGTAAATATTTAATTCATTCTATTTTCTTATCTTAGAAACCAAAGTGAAGTCCGAGTGTAGAGATGTGTCACAGGTTGCGACTCATTTATCTTATGCCCTGCTTTTCACAAGTAAGACTAGAATATTTCACATTGATGCCGTCAAACATTCATCCATTACTAAGATGTTGTACCATTACTATGATGTTGTACCATAGGAATTCAGTTCGACATCATCAATCAACCAATATGCTGAAAGGTACACTAAGCTAATGATGGATATTATTACAAGACGACATTTTGATGCATGATATTATCCAAGAAGGCATTTTTTTAATTTCATTTTTCTCGTTTTAGTCATTATGCTTGTATTTTTTTTCTATTCATTTCATAACTAGTAAAGTCTTATTGAACACCACCAATAAAAGTTACTTAAAATTTTATTTTTGAAAGATATTCATTTGCATTATTGTCATCTTAATTGGACCATCTAAAACTGTGTTTCTATTTTATGTTTTGTTGTGTTATGAAAATTATGCATGTTGCGAAACAAATTTAGGCTTTAATAGATATGGTTTTTATTTTTTATTTTTTTTTAAAAATTAAATTTATAATAATAGATAATTGTTTACTCATTTTTTATTTATATACTAAACTATTTAATATCATATCTTAAAATATATTTTTTATACCAAGTTACTGACTAACATGTTTCTAAATTTAATTAGAGTGTGCATTGGATTTGTTTTATTTGATTAGAGGATTTCGAATTAAAATTAAAATTAAATTTTTGATTTTAATAATACAAATTTAGAAAAATTAAATGATGATTAGTAAATGAGAAATTAAAAAAATTATTATTATTATATAAAATATTGATATTTTGGTTTTGATTTAATTAATAATCATTAAAAGCTTGTACTCAAAAAAACAAAAAAAAAGTTGCAAGAATAATCATTGCTTTATTGAGTTACTCATAAATAAAAGATTTTGGTATGAACCAAAGCGAGTGCAAGAATCACTGCATTGTGATTGAACAACCGTTGAATTTATGGATTAAAAAAAGGATAAGAATAAAAGCTTGTACCCAAAAAATGATCTTAGTATACTTGAATTAAATGAGAATTTGACACATAATAGGACAGTATGGAGACGAAGGATTCATGTAGCTGATCATACCTAGTGGGATTAAGGCTTCTTGTTGTTGTTATTGTTGTTGTATGTTAAAGCTAATTCTTTACCTCATCAGTCTTGGCCTTTTCAACTATGCCATTTATTATGTGGCAATTGAAAAAAAATATGGTTAACAATCAGTTTAAGTTAGCATTTGAACCCTCGCCTTTGGATTTTAGCTAGTAAAGCTGTTTATATTGTTGCCATTTTTAATATACATTCCTTTACTTTATTTTTTGTTAGTTATAAAGGAAAAAAAGCTACTTGTTATTTGCCATATTTTACTTACATTGAATAGGCTATGGAATGCTAATTGATTTTTTTCTCGTAAAGTTTTCTTGTTGATCTTTTATTCTTAATCATTTTTTAATCCATAAATTCAACGGTTGTTCAATCATGATTCTTGCACATGGTTCATACCAAAATCTTTTATTTATAGAGTAACTCGCTTTTAATGATTATTTTTTAGTAAAATAATCAATAAATAAAAATAATATATATATATATATATATACTTTATATTTACAATGTATATTAAGTAAACAAAAACAGAAATTAAGTAATCTCGGATGGTCTCTTAATTATCTTTTTATTTTATAAGCAAATTAGAGAGCTTCCAAAAGCTTTAAAAAATGTATATTACTGACTTATTCTCAAATTATCTATTATGAAAACAATAAAAAAAAAGTGCATATCCATTCTATGTTAGATAAATAAATAATTTTATGGACTATTTGGCATCAGTTGTATTTTATTTATTCTATTTAGTATTACTATTTTGTTTTATTTATGTTTTGATTTGAAAAGAATATATTTTATAGTGATAATTATTTTTAAAAATATTAAAAAATTTAGTGTTTTAAAAAATAAATCCAATGAAATATATAGAAACAAAAGGTATAGAGATTAGATGTATAGAGTATAGTACAAATGCAGAATGAGGTATAGAGTGTGAGAGTACAGTACAGAGGTACAAGTACAGAGGTCTGAGAGAATGCAGAGTGAGGTATAGAGGCGAGGATACAGAAATCTCCTAAAATTTGTTAGAAAAGCCACCTCATTGCCTTAGTAGGGATTTAGTTACCATGATGAACAACAGCTACAAAAGTTAAACAAAGAGTACAAATACCGAAATCTCCTAAAATTGTCTAAATTATCATTGCTTTCTTGGGATTTAGTTACCATGACAAAGCATAAATTGAAACAAAGCTGGAAGAGAGTAGAAATACCGAAATCTCTAAAATTAAAATTCGGAACACCACCTTATTTGGTTGGGATTTAGTTACCATGATCCAACAACCAGGAGAAAGTGAAACAAAGCTGGAAAAAATCAGATATTCTCGAAAGCCTCAAAATGCAAATGAACATGCTAAATGTCTTTGTCTGAGAGAACAACTGAATTATCCCTAAAACCAAATGTAATGAATTATCCCTACCTAGCAGAATGTGTAGAGAACAACTCAAGCATCCAAATTTTATTTAAATGTTTTTTGAGGCCAAGCAAAAAATCGCATAAACAAAGTCTAAATCTATTCATCTTTTGTCCAGTCCTTGTTAATTTAATTCGATTTGCGCCTCCATGTATTTGCAAATGAACATGATCGACAGGGGACTGGCAACCTCTCCGTTTCAACCGCCATTTCTTGGGTTCTTTTCGAAATAATGGCCGATATCGAGCAGAATTTAATCCACGGAAGATGGATAAGGTATTAGTTAGATCCCGAACCCGCAAGAGTGCATATCATTTTCGCGGAAATGGCTTTATGTGTCGGTTTTGGCAATGAGTTTAAAATGATCACACGATAAGAAATAAAGTGTCCAATCGATTATGGATAAGTGGGAGTAAAACTCATCTGGATGCATGCTGTCGTGACATCTTTGGATATACATTTTGCTTTCTTTTAGCAAGCCATATGCATAATTGCGGGGATGCAAGATAACATCTATAAGTCAGCAGAGACATGGATATCAAGAATGAATTGCGAAACTAATTTTGGAGGAGTAACTCACCCAATGTAAGCATGAAATGTAAAGGAATGGGACATACAATCACAGGAGTACTTCTCACTAACGGTGCGCATCGGTGTACATTCGAGATCTTGATCATAAATCATCAATCGCCTGAAATAATAATATTTCATGGACCTATCTCCCCATTATCGAAGCAGTTGTTTTTGTAATTTATTGAGCACTGTATCTCCCCTGCACTGTATCTCCCCTGCATTATGTGATTGCTCGAGCTTATTCTTATAATCGGCTGAACTATACTGTGACAATGGGGATTTCTGTCATAAAACTTTCTCCCCTTTGTTTGGCATCCCAAAGACATCATACTATCCGGTGAAAGAAATGCAAGAAAAAAGGCTTGTTGTCAGATGTCCCAAAGATGGGATAGAGGTTATGGCAAGTCTTCTTTGCGATCCGTGTCATTGTTGGTTGGTGAAGCCGCTTCAATATTTCTCACTTCTAGTGAAGCATATTATCAAATAATATTCGCTTTTCGACGCATCTTGGCGTTATCCTTTTGCGGACATCGAACTTCAAAATAAAGTCAAGGTAATCAGAATATTAACAACATAATTGATTGCAAGTACCTTAATATCAGGAGGGTACAGAGGTACAGAGGTACAGAAGGTACATATTCATTTTCTCCACAAAACACATCCAAACCGGCAAAATCTCAAGAAAGTATAGAGGGTACAGTTGGGGTTGGGAGTACACAAACAAACATCAAAATTAGCTTCCAAACAACCTCTAATCTACTTCCACAGAAAAGCAGTAAACATTGTCTCAATAACCAGGCCGAACAATAAAAAAAAATAGCCCAAAATCATCTCTAATCGGGAGTGCAGGAGGTACAGAGTGCAGGGGTGCAGAGTGCAGTACAATTCATTTTCTCCATAGACACATCCAAGCAAAATCCAACTTTCTAGTTATTCATAACGATTCTAGCCATAGTATGCCCTCCAAACGGAAAAATGGGTGAAAAATGCAAAATCTCAAGAAAGTACAGAGGGTACAGTTGGGGTTCGGAGAGTACATTTGCAAACAAGCATCAAAATTAGCTTCCAAAAAACCTCTAATCTAATTCCACAGAAAAGCAGTAAATATTATCTCAAAAACCAGGCCGAACAATCAACAAAAATAGCCCAAAATCGGTCTAATATCGGAGAGTGCAGTGGAGTGCAGTACAGAGTGTGCAGGGAGTGCAATTCATTTTCCGAACACACCCAAACCGGCAAAACACAACTTCCCAGTTATTCATAATGGATTCTAGCCATAGTATGCCCTCCAAACGGGAAAAAATGGACTGAAAAATACGCAAAATATCAAGAAAGTATAGAGGGTACAGTTGGGGTTCGGAGAGTACATTTGCAAACAATCATCAAAATTAGCTTCCAAACAACCTCTAATCTACTTCCACAGAAAAGCAATAAACATTGTCTCAAAACTAGGCGACAATCAACAAAATAGCCCAAAATCGTCTAATATTGGGAGGTATATGAGGAGGTGATGCAAGAGAGTGCAGTACAGAGTGCAATTCATTTTCTTCACGAACACACCCAAACCGGCAAAACACAACTTCCCGCTTATTCATAAGCATTCTAGTATGCCCTCCAAAGCGGAAAAATGGGTGAAAAAATGCAAAATATCATGAAAGTATAGAGAGTGGGTTGGGGTTAATTTGCACAAGCATCAAAATTAGCTTCCAAAAATCTCTATCTACTTCCACGTAAAAGCGAACATTATCTCAAAACTAGAACAATCAACAAAAATAGCCCAAAATCATCTCTAATATCGGAGATGCAGTGCAGTCTGAGGGGCATTCATTTTCTCCACGAACACCAAAACAAAACACAACTTCATTATTCATAGCATTCAGTATGCTCCAAACGGAAAAATGGACTAAAAAATGCAAAATCTCAAGAAAGTATAGAGGTACAGTTGGGGTTGAGAGTACATTTGCAAACAAGCATCAAAATTACAACCTCAATATCTACTTCCACATGAACAATCAACAAAATAGCCCAAAATCGTCTAATATCGGGAGATTACTGAGGGTAGATATAAAATCAAGGGGCGTAAATAAATAAACCTAGAAACACATACTGATGGATTGTAATGGACAAAGACAGAGAAAACCCTAAAATCTTTCAAGTTCAGAATGCATGTGGAAATCTATGTAACAAACCAAATCTTAATTTGAAATTATTTGAAGCTAATGATGATCGACGGAGGTGGGCCGACCGCGGTGGGAGCTCGAAATTCTCTTGAGCACTGAGTACGAAAGAATCTGAATAGCGATATTTTATTCTCGAGGTTTAGGCAGGTAAATCGGGTCTGGGCTCCTCGCCGGAAAATAAGTCTTACGTCATTTTGGCCGTTAATTGTGCCATCGTCATCGATTGGAGTCGCCGTAAACTTTCGACTCATTTTCCCCTTTAACATAGGCAAATTTCTATTTAATACATACAACTTTGGCACGTTGAAAAGTTCCATCCTTTATCTTTTGGAAGTACTCACCAGCCGCTGCCGCTGGTAGAAGTCCTCGACTTACTGGTCGAAGAGCTTCTGCTGCTGTGCATGAAAATTTCTCTCAGCAACCTCTTCCAGTCACGACTCATTTCCCATCTGCCCGCTCGGTCACGTGTTAGTTCATCGCAATGCTTCTCCACCTGTCTCCTGCTCGACGAATTGCCGCACTCGGATCGAGATCCATATTACCACAACACTCCTCTCCTCTCACGTCCGCGCCGGCATCCCAGCCTCTGCTCTCCTCCTCTTTCAAAGAATGCGCCCTTGATGTTCCCCTCGACTCTTACTCTTCCCTCCTGTTCTCTCTGCTTCTTCCAACGTTTCTCCTTTCCTTGGCCTACAGTTGCACACTCTAATGACGAAAGCAGGGTGCCTCTCCTCGCCAATCACTTCCACTGCTCTTCTCGATATGTATTCCAACATTAACTGGATCGAAGATGCCCTCTTTGTGTTCGATGAAATGCCTACAAGGGATGTCGTCGCTTGGAATTCTCTTCTTTCATCTCTTGTTGTACGCGGCTTTGCATTGAATGCTATAGATGCCTTTCGATCTATGGTAGCCAGTGGGATTTCCTTCACAGGTTTACATTGTGTTCGCTGTTGAAGGCGTTTGCAGCTTTGCGAACTCTTAGGCAGGGGAAGCAGATTCATCCTTGGGTAATTATCACTGGCTATGATTCCCTTGTAATCGCTACTGCGCTTATAGATTTCTATTCGAGTTGTGCAGCAGCTATTGAGGTCTTTAATAGACTGAAATGCCCCAGGGATTCTGCAATTCATAACGCTGTGAATGCTTGTGTTAAAATGGCTGCTTTCAAGAGGTTTTTGCTTTGCTGGTGGAGATGAAACCGCTGAATGAGGTATTCCTTACTTCTGCTCTTAGTGCTTGTGCGGAGTCTTTGAATTTATTATACGGGAGGGAGATACACTGTGTTATACTCCGGCATGGATTTGATTTTGATACCATTCTTTGTAATGCACTCATAAACATGTATGCAAAATGTGGAATTTAAAGGCTGCGCTGCATGTATTCGATTGGGCTGGTGAGAGAAATGTTATTTCTTGGACAAGTATTATTGATGCTTATGGTATCCATGGTAGAGGTGTTGAAGCTTTGAGATTGTTTAAGAGAATGAAGGAGGAGAAAGCTTCCACCAATGTTTCTCCAAATTCGGTGACATTTCTCTCAGTCCTTTCTGCTTGTAACCATTCTGGTCTGGTAGATGAAGCTAAGGAATGCTTCTTTTTGATGAAAGATAAGGTTGGTATCTTTCCCAATTCGGCACATTATGCTTGTTTGATAGATATTTTAGGCGGCGGGCGGGTTGAAGAAGCGTGGGATTTGTATAGTAGTTTGAATGGATCAAGTAACAAACTTACAAGTCCTGTCTGTGTGGCTATGCTGAATGCATGCAGAGTTGCAATGGATTTTAGGAGAGGAGAGGTTGTTGCTATGCATTTACTTGAGTTGGATCCGGATAATCCTACTAACTATATACAGGTTTCTAATTTTTTATGGAGCTTTTGGGAGGTGGAAAGGAGTGGAGGAGTTGAGGAAGATACTGATTAGCAGAGGGCTCAAAAAGGAACTGGGCAGCAGTCAAGTTGCTGCATAGAATTAACGTAAGAGTTGTTTTATAGTTGTAAAACAAGGTTAATCTGTTTGTAGTTTGTTAAAGAGTCTTCTCATCTTTCATTGAGATTACATTCTTAGTCATCTTGATATCTTTGAATGTTTTGGTCGCCATATTGTGCAGTAGTTTTTAGGCAAAAGGATTAGTAAAGGATGTATTTGGAAACGGAGAAGAAAAGAAAGATAACACATGATATTGATATTGAGTAGTAAGAGGAGACGTTTTGTGGATGTTTTGCTTTCTATGTTTCTTATCTATCTGGTGTTTGCACTATTCTGATTAGAAAAATAGATACATGGCATACAATATTCACACTAGAGATCACTATTACTGCTTTAAAAATAACTATTTTACAGTTCTAAATCAACAATCTACTGTCGTTTTCTTGACAAATCAGAATGACGCCATTTGCTGCTGCATTCTTGTCAATTAATACTTCACAAACATTATCAATAATGTCACCAAATTTTTGGGTTTGATTACTGACCTGACTAAATTTCTTTACAATATTTCTGTGCGCCAGAATCATTCCTTTGGATCAGGAAAGTGAAATGAGATTTTGTTCATCTTAGTTTCGGCAACCTTTAATTTGTGAAACCATGATGCAATCATCCTCTAGCTTGGCCTCCATAACTAGAGAAGTGATTCAGATGAATCCTCCTCCTCTGCCTCTACTAGTAAATTTGAGGAAGTTGCTAAGTGCAGCTTTGTAATGGCGAAGGCATTTCTCTTTGCAAATAAAAAGAGTTCGCAAAAAATAAATGGAAGAATGTTGATAGAAGTAATGAACTTCCTACAGCATCAAAAGAACCACCAACTTGAGAAGTAGTGGATGGTCGTACTATAAGGTTTTAAAGAGCTAGGCTTGGATATCTTAGGATCCTTCATCCTTCTACTCATTTTTTGGAGTCTCAACAGCAAAGTAAGGATCCACATTATCAAACACTTCCCTTAGAGCTCTCCTTAGTAGGTAGTTCCCTCAACCCTGCAACAATGTATCTAGTGCACTAATGGAGATAGAGTTCTATATCAATTTTGTTATGTTTCATGAAATCAAGCTCTATGAATATGCCAAGAACTTCATGATAAGGAGACTTCTACGGTGCTCACAATGAGTATCTTATGCCAACTGTCAAGAATGCTCATTAGTTCCAAAAAGATAAGAAGATGGTCAAACCTAAAGCTAGCTCTGAATACAAAGTCAAAATGATGTGGTCACCTAAAAAACCAGTGCCTCATATCTTGCACCAATCATCCTTTATCTAGAAGTGGCAATGAAGACGACAAGGAAATCTTCTTTCTTAGAATCCTAAACTCTAATTTAGAGCCCTTCCTAAAATCAACAAAGGCAACGATTGTCTCATCTATGAGGATAATCATCTCCTCACTCTAAAAGAATAAGTTACAAATTCTCTTAGTATTTACCTAACACTATAAAAGAGCAAATAATAGGTCAATCCATACCATCAATTTTTTTAAAATGATTTATGTACCTCAACATAAAGGTCATCATGAAAAGGTTATCTTATTATTCAAATAAAGGATATTTTAGAACTAAAATACAAATTGAATTGGTCAGCACCTTGAAGAAAGTAAGACCCATGTCCCGTGTGTTCGCCCACTTATCATTTGTTCTAGTGGCCCTCTATTCTCTATGGCTCTTTATATTCATTCACGCATAATATGTTGTGTTCTCCTATTTCACATATAGAGAGTTTCCTTTTGGCCTCAACTCCTCTAAACATTAATGATCATTATTTGGTTTCTTTGAACAAAAACTAGGATTCCCATATTGCATCTTCTAAATCTTCTTTGCTTGTCTCTATGCCATTGAGTCTATTAATCTTTTGGCCATACACCTCCTCTTTAGGAGATGAATTACTCATATGAATAAGTTGTAGAGAGGAAATAACTTGGCTTCTCTCTCCATAGTATATCTTTTTACTTCAAAAGTCACATTCTTTTTTCGTTGATTTTATGTTCTTTTTTCAAAAGTGGGTGTTCTTTTAATTGATCCTATCAGCCTAATCATAAATTAGTGAATGGAAGATTTTTTTTTCTAACTCATTTTTCAATATTAAAACTTTAAATGCTTTATACTCTTGAATAGTTCATATCAATTGAGTTCATGTTTTGTCTCCCTATTATTCTTTCTTTAATGATGTGGAGCCATATGAGATATCTTTCTTCAAACTTCTTTTTTTCTCGATGTTGATCATGTTGATACTTATAATACTGCTATGATTTGTTAGGTTATGTTTCTATCTTATATTGAATCTTCTAATTCTCATTAGGAAGTTTTTTTTTGATTCTCTAGGTTGATCTCAATGTCCTAGTTAGCATCTTCAAAGTCCATATCTTATTCTTGAAATCATTTTCTAAAGGTTCAAGAAGAGATGATTTTCTTCTAAGAGGTAAGATATTCCATCACAAACTTCATGAATGATGTCAAAATATCATTCATGAGATGCATAAACATCATTATTTGATGTTGAATTCAGTCTTCTATGTATCCTTTAATAAACTAGACCTATAGCATAATTTCAAATCAAACTTTATGAAGATAGTAGCTACGACTGTAAATGAATCGAGCGTTCGTAATCATTTGATTAACTAATAGTTAATCATGGCTCGGCTCGACAAGCTACTCATGGCTCGGCACAATTAGAGCTCGTTCATAATCATTTGATTAACTAATAGTTAATCAAACGATCTTAAACACTTTTGTAAATACTCGATTGCTAAATGATTAAGCTTGAACAACTTATCATTCAGTTTATTTATGTTCATAAACATTATCGTTTAAAGCTCGTGAACAAGCTTGCTAAGAAGCTCGATTATAGCTCGATTAAGACTTGTTTGCGAACAAAATTATTTAAATTATTATTTTTTAGGCTTAATAAGTTTTAATTAATACAACTCATATATATTTTTCAACAAACTATTCGCTAACAAACTCGATTAAGGCTTGATTAAAGCTCATTTATTTTATTAAATGAGCTACTCGTTAACAACCTCGATAATCCAATTTGAATTGAGCTCGTGAACAAACTCTAATTAAGCTTAAGTTCGATAATGGTAAACAAACTCAAGCTTAAACACTATTCTAAAAAGCTTGAATTGAGCTTGAGTTTGATAATGTTAAAGAAGCTCAAGCTTAAACACGATTCTAAAAAGCTTGAATTGAGGTTGAGCTTGATAATGTTAAATAAATTGGAGAGAGAGAGAGAGAGAGAGAACTTTATGAATTATATAACAATTTATGTCTAGATATTAACAACAAATAGTGCATTAAAGTGCCCCATCTATATGTCTAGAATTCATGGTAATAGGATTTTTTAATGAATTCAAGTTCAACTAAACTTGGCAAATACTATCTCCTTGCTCACAATAGTTCATACCATTTTCGCAACGATTTGCATTCCTCTGGGATTGAAAAAGTTCTACCCATTTGATGAAAACTCTTAAATGATCTATCAAAGGATCTAAGATTCTCTAGACATAAAAAATTCTATGCCATAATTAATATATTAAATAAGAGGTTATTCATAGATTTTGAAAGATTTTATTTTGATCCATAACAATAATATTTCTAATAATTATTAATAACAAAAAAAGTATAGTTTATGAGCTTATTTGATAATAATGTGTCTCAATCTAAATAATCATAAAATATTTTAAATACGATGTGTTTATTTTTCATCCAATCAAACAATCTCTAAAAGAGAAATGAATATTCCTTAGCAAAGTAAATTCATTAAAATAATTGTTCTAATACTAAATAATACATGGCATTTTTAACATGTGTTACATATGTCCTCATAATATTAGATTTGAGAATTATTAAATTTATCTTAAGAATAATATAATATAATCCTTTTATATATATATATATTTTTTTTTTTGAGAGTTACATATAATATTTTTTAAAAAATTCAAATTAATATAATAGAGGTCTAAATTTTATTATTTTCATCATCTAGCACTCTATTAATTTTGAGGGTGATGGTGATGATGATAATTTAGCCATAATTTGCATGATTGATAGTGGTTAGATCATTGGCACAATGATGGGGTGATGGGTATGTAATGAGATGTTATTTATTATTGTGCTTAAATATATTTATGAAAAAGATTTATATACATTGCACATAATTTTTATACATTTATATATCTAATATCTAAAATTTGATATTTATAAATATAATATTTTTTTTTTCTATGTATTTTTGTATTTTACTTTGAAAATTTTAGGTATTTGCTATTTTTGTGTGTAATATTAAGTATTTAGGTATTATAGATGTAAATTTTAAAGTTTAAGTATTAAATATATAAATATATAAAAATTGTGTGTGATGTATGAAAATGTCACTTGGTGATAACTAATAAATTCTTGATATTAAATATGTAAATTTGAATGTTTACAATATCATTTATGTAAATCTCCCTTTTTTTTTCCCCTAGGCGGGTGGGCCTATCTTCGCATATTTTGTCTTAGAGCAAGATGGCTAATGCTTCCCCATCCCCGCCATCGTCGGCCGGCGAAATTACCAGCCACCACTTAGTCGGAATAAACCAAAATTCAAATAAAACTGTCGTTATCAACTCCATCGACGACGTCGTCGAATGGTACATATCCGCTGGCGCCACCAGCCTCCTCTTCCCCTTCCTCGCCTCCCTCACCTGGATCTTCGATTCCCAACAAACGTTCATTAACATTCCCAACCACCGGGGCACTGCACCTCTCCCACTGCACCTCTCTTTCCACACACTGTAATCTCCCCTCCTCCTCCTGGTCCTTTTCCCACCCCCGCCACATCTCCACCATCCCCGACTTCTCCCTCGAGTGCTCCTCCCCGCTCTCTCCGCTCCGTCTTGCTTCTACTGCTGTCTGCGCGGCCTCTTCTCCACTCTCACGACTCACGCCCAAGAAAATCACGGCAATTTTTTTAAAATGAGTACGCAGAATCAATTAGCTAATTAAGTATTAATAAAAAAATTTAAGAATAGATATGGTCGCCATTATTCGGCTCGGCTGCGTCGTTTCGGCGTGGCCGTCTGCGTGAAAAGACGATTAGTGGTTCAATTCGGGCCGGTCACTAATTGGGGACCCATATCATTAGAGCCGACAGCTGACCTATCGTCTCGATTTTGCTCGATTCAGCCCCGACTCGCTCTCCGTGAACTCCAGACCTCACCACGGTCCTCTCCCTCTTGAACTTCCGGCCGTCGTAGATCGGACAGCGTCTTGTCCGTATTCGATAGAAACTTTTGTTTTTCCCAGATTCGCTTTGACGACGTTTAACTACTTCCCTCTCTCATTTACCAGCCGTTGGAAGTCAAATTTAGCTTTCGGCGACGATTCTTGCAGCTCCATTTCATTTGAGGAAAATTCCCTTTAGCGGATTATACATTTTTTAGCGCACATCCCCATCGTTCTTCGTAAACACACAGTAAATCACTTTATTTATCAATTTATTTAGGTGTTAAGTAGCCAAAAGTAGTATTAATTAGGGTGTCGGTTAATATAAAATTCTCATTATTCATATAACTTGTTTTGCAAGAATGAATAGAGAATTTGTTTTGTTGATTCTTTTTTTTTTCTATGAGTATGATGCAATTCGGTCAACTTATGTGGGAGGTCGAATCGTCAGGTTAAGGTTTCCGCATCTTACCGGAATTGAAGCAACGAATTATGAAGTTTGCACATTGATCCGGAGCGCCACACACTCACTCTTAGTCTATCCTGGGTAGCGGTTATAGCGTCATATCGCATATACGACGCGTTTTGCGAAGTTCCCGTTGATGTTGGTGTTGTATGTCGAAGTGGAAGATGTTAATATTGCATCCACATTGATCCGGTAAGGTCGAGATATACCGCACACATACGATTTCATCGCGAGCACCTCCGGATACAACGCAGCGGATGAGTTGATTCCCGTAGTATTCGTCATAATTTATGTATAATTAATATGAATATGATAATTAGTTCGAACTTATAAGTTATGTGGCATGATGATCTGCGTTTGGATGAACCGTATGTGCCTCAAAGTCGCGATGGAGATGAGTCGATATTAGTAGCTCAAGTAGTTTGCGGTATTAGTAGTGATGATTTAGGTTGTTAAAGCAAGACTGAGGTATAAACATATCTGGCGAAAAATCACTCATTTTGCAATGACGGTGAGAGTCATATGTTGTCCACAAACGAGTATGTCCGGATGTGTAAAACTACGAGGCAGTGGGACAACGATGTTTACTTTGGTGACCATAAAGCTCTAAATGATGAAATTGAAATTTCAAATGACATTGTGAAGGTATGTGTTTCTGCAAGTAAGCGGAGTATGCAATTTCTTTATTGCCGTGGTCTTAGTAAATAATGTTCAATTCCAGCAGTTACCTAACCGGAAGAACTACGATTGTATGAAACACGATAGTCTAGAAGGCCACATTGGCGTTTACATTGTAGCCAGTCGATTAGGGGTGCTTGGAGAATATCAAAAGTTGGTGAAAATCATAGATGTGTCAACCGGTAAGTTCATCCGGTCATCGGCGGTGTAGTTCAAATTTCATAGCGTCTACATCAAACCCGTGATCACCGATTGATTTGAAACCTAGAGATTATAGGTAGAATGGAGTCGAAATTCAATGTTAAAGTTTCAGATATGAAAGCATGGGATGCAGTAAGGCAATAAAAGCAATATTCGGTGGCGGAAGAGTCCTATAGGACTCTCGCCTTTATATGCAATCTCGGTTTCTACTACTTTTTCTGAATTGATACCACTACACAACATTTTCGAGACTTTTTTGGGCTTTTGGACCTTCAATAATGGGATGGAGTTCGCGAACCGTGTTGACTTTTCTTGTGCAGTATCGTAGCACATTAATTAACCGTAGGAATCGGCAATAATGGTTTCCCTAGCTTTTGTTGTTGTGGAATCGAGAATGTTGATTCTGGTTGTGGTTTTTTGTTGTGCTTGCATGATATATATTTACCCGTATCTATTATAGGCGTGATTTATGCATAATATCGATAAACATGTCTCTTGTGGATGCAAAGAGATTTTTCCTAGGCGATAGGCATTGTTTTGCCATTTCGAAAATTTTAAAAAAATCGTGGAGGGAATTGATGTTGAGTTTCTATGCCAAAAGATGTATATGGCGGTGTAACGATGATATTCGCCAATTCAACCGTTTAATGCTAACATTAAAATGTTAAAGAAGAAGTGTACAATTGGCTTGTAGAGTGTGACCCTGTAAAATGGACCCTTGTGCACGATGGTGGTATGCATTATGGGACAATGACAACGAATGCATCGAGTGCTTTTAATCAAATGGGCATGTGGTTTACCGATTCGAGCTTTAATCACCTATCTACAACTTAGTAGCTTTGTTCATGAAACGATTATCGCTACTCGGAGGAAGTCAACTTGTCTATTTATACCCATAGGTTCTCCACACTTACGAAGGGAGGCTGCATTTCCACTCAACCATATCAGATGCGGGTTTTGACAGTCCCGATCATTGAGTTGATTTACTAGATAATGACCTATGTGTTTGTAATTGTGGCAGAACGATCATATATCATTGTCCATGCCCACATGTGATTGCCGCATTGGGATTTCAACGGTTAAACCATGTGTGTCACAAGATTACACTCTGCATATAAGCGACATACATAAATGAATTTCATACTCGGATCGCTTTGATTGGCCATCCGCCATCGGTGAGCATGGATTAGTCACGTTGTAGCCACCTAACTTTCGTAGAAGGTCAGGCCGACCACGTACGAATAGATTCGGAAACACGATGGATGAAAATGTAAGTTCAAGTAGAACTTGTATATATAAAACATCACACTTCTACAGTCATACATATTCGGTACATTCAATAGGATAATGCTTATTTTTCTCTTTCAAGTTGCACTGATCTACTTAGATTTTACAATATTAGCACTAATATATTTGAGATTCTTTTCTGACAGGTACGATGGTAGAGGGCCACCACATGCTACGTCGGACATAGCTGAAACGAGCATGAGGAGGAAGGCAATTGTCTGCGGTGTAGGGTTTAGGGGCGATTAATACATACATTTACTGAGAGTCATGTGACGCACATTACGACATATGAATTTTGTTTCTTGTCCATTTGAAATGAATTGGTTGATTAGTGTATGTTTATATGCTCAAATTTGGAAGTAAAGGTGAAAAATTTAGATACTCTTATGTTTATTTCTGTTAATAGAATATCACAATTATTCATATATTATAAATGTAGCACTTATCTAATAAATAACACAAAACTCAATGAAAATAATTATGATAATCATCAAAAGTACTTTGATTCCACTCCTTGGTCACCATGTTCGCCAACTCCGGTAGGATGGAAGATGCTTGCAAAGCTTCTGAAATGTTGTATGAAAAGAATTTGATATCATACAATGTCCTTGTTGATGGGTATGTAAAGAACTCAAACTCGAGAGGTGTTTGAGATCTTCCAATTATCTCAAAATAATAAATGCTTTCAAATTATTTGGCTACGAAGCCGATTAAGCTTCTTCAGGATTCAGGCTTATCTGGTGGGGAAGATCCACTTACTTACGGAAGTATTTTCTTGATGCGAGCCCAGCTGCATGCCAATGCAAGAGAATAGCAAAGAAGCATTGCACCAACGAAAGCAATTCCACCCTTCCATAAAATTTTTCAAGTCATTATCATCGCACAAGAAATAGTTGTTTAACACAAGCAATTCCACCTTATTAAGTCTAACCAAGCTTTATATCACAATGCATCCACCTCCCACTATCTAAAACATTCACTTGTTTTAATGACTTCATCGCTATTGTCACAAACCCACTTCTAAATCTTCTACAACTAAGATTACACTCTATGTATTTAATTTTAAATCTACACAAATGAAAACCTTTACACTCTAAAGATCGAACTCCATATTTCAAGTTTCTCCGTAAAAACACTATCGTTGCTTGGTCCCAAGGCCCTAATGAGAAAAGTGGGGAGTTGCATTAGATAGTGGACATCCAGCATAAAACTTGTTCAAAAACCATGACATGAAACTTTTAATACATTAGCTGCTACATACATAAATAAAAATTCATTGGTATACATGTAAGAAATTAACAACTAATAAAATGTACACAGATAAAATAACTACTAAAAATTAGAAAAATAACTAATAAAAATTCATTATGCCATAATTAAAGTTAGCGTGTACATGACTCTGAAGTTTGTAATGAAACAGAAAAATAAAATATAAGTCTAGACACCCTAAACCCTATGTGAGAGCTCGCCTTTGCGTGGAATAGCACCACTCCCGGTGTGTCTCGACGAGATGGGCGATCACGCATGATGACCCTAGTGCAAGATCCCGGCTGCGCGTCATATCATCTGTGGGGAATATAGGTGGCTGCGAGTTATGTGATATGTGGAAGGTCACGGATCGATATGTAGAAGGTCCGATCGATAATAGAAGGACTTGGATCTGAAGATGGATCGACGCTCGTCATCTTTGCGGCCGACACCTCGCAAACGCATCATGTTCATGTCACCAATATGCTATCATCCTCTCACGCATATCATCTCACCTATCGGCATCGTAAGTGGTGATCATCCATAGCATTATGGTGAAATATGTCCCAGTTGCCTGTGATATGGTCCACCACAAAAAAACATGTAAAATTACCACTTACAAAATTTTGAATACTTACTTATATCATAACTTACATGATACTCCACGGTGCTTTAGTAAGTGGTGAGGATGTCGGGTGGATGCAAAGAAGCCCATCGACTCGCAATTGATTGATAGCAGCTCTTCCCCTCCCACCTCTAGGCCCTCGACGAGGCAATCCTCCGCTTCTCCCAAGCAATGTGTGGTGGTAACCTCGCATCACTCACCATCGATCACCCAGTCAATTTGGGCTACATCTACTCGGGAATAAAGGCTTAGCACTCTATTCGGTAAATACCACTCAACCCTCTTCCAGTGATAAGAGGGTTCGTCTTGTCACTTATAGAGCATATATCTCGATAGATGTGTGATCTCATTGTATCCCAAATCACCTACACGTATAATAAAAATTATGTTAAAACATAATCTACATTACAGTTATTTAGACTAAAGTGTTAACTACCGATCCAACCTGTGTTTTGCCGCAAGCCATCTAGCTCATTTTACATTTCATTCACTTATTTGGCGAACATACTTCTCATTCCGCACTGCAAGTTTAAATATATATATAAGTGCATAATTTGAAAGTGTAGTTAACACATACCTCAAACCACCGACCAACAAAGCTCTGCGATATGACACATGTAAAATTACCTAGAATATGCCAAATCGAGGTGTAAGCAACCGACCATGTTCCCTGGCTGGTCGACTCGTGTAGCTCCTATGAGCCAAAACCGCTTATCATCATGCTAAAAGAATTTAGATCCTCAGTGGTAAATATCAGGTGGACCTCCCGAAGTATCGGGGTAAGAAGCGTGTCGAAATAAAATATAAGCCCACACGTAAGAACTCTCCTTGTCGTATGTCGAAGTCCACCACACCTGGCATGTATCTGCGGCATCCGAATGTCGACGATGCGACTCGGATCATGACATCACGTAATGGTGTCGTCTAACAAATCATCGCAGAATTAGGTGTCCCATCTCTTCCTCGCCAATCACATTGCCTATGATAGGTGGCATCAATCAATAGTCCGTCATCATGCGTCCAGGCGTCACGGTCTCATCTCGAGATGGAAGGTATTGGTCTGGAGACCATCTCAACCAAAGCGGCGATGATCCCGGATGAGCGTCGACTCACACAGCCCACCGCTAGCGCCTCGATGAATCTTGTGCATGTAATGGGCCACTCCTTCAACATAAGCAAGTGCGCGCCTCAATGCAGTGCTAAAAAAAATCTAAGTACCTCCGAAATAAAAGGTAAGCGGTAACACATTCGCAAAAAAAAAAATTCACTTACGATGCTCGGGGTGGCGGCTTGCTAGGGAGGCAATACTAGGATGAACCTCGAAGGTGCTCCAATGGTGGTCGCCTCCCCTAACGGCTAGCGTCTACGTCGACGCCAGGTGTGCTCCTCGCCATCAGTCGGAAAAGTAGAAGATTATGGTTTACAATCAACGCTACATACTGCAAATTATGAGAAATAACGGATCAACAACTAAATAAAAGTAGAAGATTAGTTTTTGATTTTTTGTGCACCCAATTTCACATCTGTCGATTTCCAAATAAGTTCTATAAGCCAAATCTTAACTTGAAAGGAAATACAAAAAAACTAAATTCTAAATAACATAAAGTTCTATTATGAAGCATAAGAACTTACATAATAAAACTAAGATTCACATTTAGAAATATAAATAGTGACAATTCACACTTGATTTAAAAGTGCATATAGCAATGAGTTATATCTTGTTTAATTGTGATATAAGAAACCTATGTGGTTGTTTGGTATTTAACCTAAATCCTACCAAAAGCAAAATTGACAACTCTAAATCCCTTTTTCCCGCACCTTCGATCCAAGATTAGAAATTCTCTCATTCTGATTAACTTAACATAATAGCTCGACCCAATAAGCAAACAACCCCTCTCTTCCCCCATCTCCTAAACAAAGCATTCGAAAGCGAAATGTACGAGAGGAGAATGGAGAAGAAACGGAAGAGAGGAGATCAGAGAAATAACGACGAAGTAGAGAACAATGCAGGCGGTGAGACCTACGTGGCGGCAGAAGTTCGAGAAGGGGAGGACCGTTCTGGGGAGGACCGTGTGGTGGAGGTTGGTCGTAGTTCTGAAGCGGAGTTTGGCGGAATCGAAACAAAACCGAGACGATAGGGCCGATCGGGTCGCCCTAATGATATCGGGGCCCTATGGCTTACTATCTCGATCGCCTCTAGTGGGCGTCTGAAGATTCGAAGTCGGTCGCCTAGCAGGCGGTCACTTTTCACGTGGACTGCCATGTCGGAACGGCGTGGCCGCCGCCTAATAAATCATACCTATTCTTAAATTTTTTTTATTAATATTTAATTTAATTTAATTTTAACGTACATTTTAAAAAATTGCCCAAAACACCCTCGTCCTCTCCTCCTTAACCATGTCTCTCACCGCCGCTCTCACTGCCTCGTCCCCCAACATCGCCGTCTACGCCGTCCTCCGTTTCGCCTGCGGCTTCGCCCGTGCCAACGTTGGCACCACCGCCTACGTCCTTTCCTTCGAACTAGTCACCCGCCGCCAACGCAACCACGTCAGCATCATCACCTTCATCTTCTCCAAGGCAGGCTTCCTCACTCTTCCCGTCATTTCCTTTTTAAACAGTGCATACTCTTGTAGACTACTCTACCTCTACAGTTCACTACCCTCTCTCTTTTACAGCATTTTTCTTCATTTCTTCATGAAAGAATCCCCCAATTGGCTTCTTGTGGAAGGCAGGAGAAAAGAAGCCATTGAAACGCTAAGAAAGCTCTCATGTTTACACAAAACAGTGAGCTTCTCAGACTTGGCCGTGACATTCACCAATAAAACAGAATCAGCAGACTTATACTCGGCGGCGAGGATATTGTGGGAGAAGCGGCGGCGGCGGCTCGTAGCGATTAAGCCGATTATGATAGTGAGCTTTGTCATCTGAATGATGTACTACGGAATGCCCCTAAATCTCGGGAATCTCAACGCCAACCCTTACATAAATGTGGCGCTAAACGCAGTGGCTGAGCTTCCATCGGCGTTATTTGTCTTCTTCCTCACTGATGTGGTGAGCAGACGGAGACTTATGGTGGGGATAACGGTTGTGAGTGGCGGGTGTAGCCTTGCCTGTACGGCAATGATCGGTTGGCTGGCGGTGGTGACGGAGTTGGTGTTGACGGCGCCGATGACAGTGTTATTTAAAAAATCTCTCTTACTTTGTAACATGCTTCTTATGATGTCTTACTTTGTAACATGAAAATTTCATCTCTTACTTTGTAACATGCTTCTTATAATGTAAAGAATAATTTTTTTTTTCTTTATTTTCTTGTTAGGGTTCTTGGAACTATTAAAGGTTGATGTATTCCATTAAATTCATAAAATTTCTAAATTCTTTAAAAGTGAGTTCTCTTCTTTAATCTAATCACATGAATTTGATATTGAATCCACTCTCTTACTCCACAGGGCCTTAAACTTCTTGAACATTGCAAAGACCTCTAATTCTTGCTTCAAGAAATGCACCCCCACCTACATTTTTTATGAAGAATTATTTATGATGGGAAGAAAACAATTACTTTTATTAAGTGAACTTGCTTTATTAGACCATAAATATTTGTGTTCAAGAGCACAAGCAACTTTTGAGCTCTTGAACTTGACTCTCTTAAGAAGCTTTTCTTGATATGCTTTTTTATTTAACATGCTTGGTATGAGTGTTTGATGCAAGATAGTTTCTTTATCATCTCCTTTTCTTGAAAATAATTCTTACTCTCTAAAATCAAGATAACCAAATCAAAGATGTCATGGCTAAGAAACATCTTTTAACAAAATATTATATATTTTTTGACATTGTCATTTTAACAATAAAGTTGTCAACATTATTTTATAGAAAGAGATTATTTATTTTCAAGTAAATATTATATTATTTATCTAAATTTATTCTAAACTCAAGTTATCACTCTTTATATTTGACACAAAATAAAGATTAAAATAAATTTTTGCTTCTCATTTTTTAAACAAATAAAATGTTTTTTTTTGCCTTTTATTTCTAGCTTTGATTCACCTACGAAAGACATGATTATTCAATGATTCATCGAGCTTTAAAAACATGCTACCTTTTTTAAATAGGTGGTTACTTGCACTAATGTCTAGGAACTATGTTTCATCTTTGCCTTTTTCATTATCTTTATATCTTAGCAGGAGATTGTCATCTTCTTTTAACCATCTTCTATATAGTTACATTCTTTAGTATAATACTTAGATTTGTTATAATTATGACACTGAACTTGAGATTTAGTATACCTCGAGTTTGAACATCCTCTACTATGTCCACTTTTATGTTGTTATTAAAACCCCATCTTTTCTCATTAACACAACTTTATCTTTGTATAGAACCCGACCGATTTCAACCCGATTGACCGAACGATTTGGTCAATTTGCCAATTTCGTTTTCGTCAATTTCGGGTCTCAGTTGGTCAAAGCAATTTTGGTTGAGGGTCAACTGAAGACCAAAATTTTGGTCAATTTCTTCCACCCGAACCTGACCCGAAATTTTTTCAAGTCAACCCAAACCCGAATTTTTGGAGTCGGGTTCGTGTCGAGTTATCGAGTTGGGTCAATTTTTGACACCCCTATCTCCCACATTAACTCTTATGGTTATTGAAGTTCTCATCCTTCTTAGTTGATTGAGATCTTTCTTGAGGAGTTATTCAAGAACTTCTATATTCATTTTCATATTTTTTTTCATGGGCTTATAATAACCTAAGAGTTGTCCTATTATCATAGCTTGAAAGTCTTTTGTCTTTGCAGTAAAAGTTGCAATACTATTAAATCTTAAATCTGATGATTATAAAATTTTAAAAATATTATAATATCATGAGATCTTTTTAAAAATATCATCATCAAAGGCTTAATAGAGGAGGAAGAGAGCCTTCTCATCTCTATTTTTTTTAAAAAAATTCTTTTAAACTATTATTTTGTTTTAAGGATAGAGTTAATTTGTTGCTTGACTCATCGTATACTTTCTTCACAACCTCCTAAATATCATGTAATTCAAGGAGTGCATTCATCCTTAATAAAATATTCTTAATTAATCATTTTTTGTCTATTTATCTTTATCTTCCCACATTATGAGTCCTTACTAGAAAATTATTTCATATTCACTCTAAATCTTTAAGTAGATGCTACATCAAGATCATATCATTTGTGATAGGTAGGGAAATTATGATTTCCTATGTAAAAGTGAAGCATGATTTATGTACCAAGTACAAATTCATATGAAGTAAGTAAATGCAAATAAAAATAATATTATTAAATAAAAAAATTAATTAAAGATCATATCATTTGTGATAGATAGGGAAATTATGATTGCTTATGTAGGTTAATGCCAAAGACTTGAGAAGATAAGACTTAGTAGAGCCAAAAAGTGAGTTATTGACTTTCTCTTTTAAAAGTTGGTACATTATAGCTTAGCTTTGAGTAAGGAATCGCTGATAAAAAATTAGTCAACAGTTGGGTGATGACTTACAGTCTGTTTGGGGCAGTTATAACTTTTTGAAAAGCTATTATAGAAAAAATAGCTTTTTGAAAAGTTATTATTGGTGTTACAAATATTATTTTTTTAAAATTTTTTTTCAAATAATAGCTTTTTGACAATCACCACACTCTAATAACTCTGATTTTCAAAAGTAAATTTTTATCATAAAATTCTCTAAAATCAACAAAAAAGTTTGTAGTCAAATGCAGCTGTGGTTACTTTTTAGCTATTTTCTAAAAAACAAAGCAACCAGAAAACTATCTCAATCACATCCTTAATATTATGGATTTGTCAAAACCTATAAACTTTATATAACATTTCTAATAGTATGAATAGCGAAGAAATGAGAAAGAAAATAAAAGTAAAAAAGTAATTTCATACACAAAATAAGCTAACTAAGTGAAATAAAAGATTTGATACCTAACAATGATATTTACTTTTTTTGCAAGCAATTATACTTAAGGCTTATGATTTGTATTAAAAAAATGTCTTATTCAGTACCATTACTACAATAAAGTAGTAACAAAAATTAAGCTCCTTATTTCACTAATTTTTATCTCATCATAGTTTTCAAAAGAATTTATATCTACTAATTTATAATATATATATATATATATATATAATTAAAGATCTATCTTTTTCAAGTAAACTCTCATTTAAACTATTATGTATCTCATATTTAATGTCAATATTTTTTTATACAAATAATATTGTATATTATAAGACCTAATATAAAGGTTTTCACTCAAAACTCCTAGAAGGAAAGCATTGGTAGAAAGCTAGTAGTAAATAGTGTTCTATTAAAATGGCTCCATGGCAAGTGGATGCCATGGTCTATGCTCATTTAAAATATAAAAGATATAAACTTTATAAAGTGTAGGTTCTTTCTAGAAATTTCAAAAAATATAGACATTGAATTCTTGAAAGATGCAAGCTATTTTTAAAAATATTAGAACATGTAAGTCTCAGAAAGTACAAATACAAGTTATTTAAAAAAAATTAAAAGGCATAAATCTCAAAAAAATATAAACCATATAAAATACATGTTCTTATTTCATCCAAATATGCCATTGATGCAAGCTAATTTGTAAGCCTCAAAGAGCACATGGCATATAATAAAGTCCTTGTCAACTAATGAATAGATTTCATTATGTTTTAATTAGAGCTAATATAGTATTGTTTTCAACCATGATATATTAGGTTTATAGTAAGACTTAAAGATTTTAAATATGTTTTAAAGACATTTAAAGGGCATAGTTAATTATGGGAGATAAGTTCATTAAAAAGAAAATCAATAATTAACTAATTATCATTACTACTAAACAACTTGATGGTAAACTTCAATTGAATTTATTAAAACATGAAGAATTATATAGTTTTAAGAGCTCGACAAATAAGAATCTCTATTTGAAAGTCACATATAAAATTGGTAGATGTTTGTATTGTAGCAGTCCAATGACCTGATTAGGAGAGTAGATGCATTAGATTTGCCTTATGTTAAGAAAGGTAGAGGAAGACCTAAAAAGACTTGGTTAAGGTATATAAAAATGACCTTAGTTTACTTGAATTAAATGAGAATTTGACACATAATAGGACACAATGGAGTCTAAGGATTCATATAGCCGACCCCACTCAGTGGGATAAAGGCTTCTTCTTGTTGTTGTTGTATGTTTGTATTGTCAACACACTTCAAAGCCCCATTTATTGAAGTTTTCTACAACCATCAAACTCTTCAACTTCTACCTTAGCATACAACAAATGGTCTCTTCCCCTTTGAAGTTTATTGCAACATTTAGAATACCTCTACATCATAAATGTTGATACCAAACCTAAATATTAAGCTAAGAATCAAGCTCCATTGTTGATAGTACATGAAATGTATAGAGAAATCCATATGAGATTGAAATAAAGATTATAAAAAACATAATAATTAATTAATTAATTATGAAAGAACATTGGTCAATGAATTCTCTATCCAACAACATCAAGTATGCTTGAAAATTTATTCATTTGATGCACCAACAATTTTTCCTATGGTGATAATAATGTGTAGGAACAACTTGGCAATTACCACTCAAAGAATTTTCTAGAAACACATACTTTGAAATAAATTCTTAATTTTTTTTATTTATCATTGATATAATAATGGGAATATTTATTAAAAATTTCAACTAGTTTTTAAAAGTAGAAAAATTATTGAAAATTTTGTAAGTCTATGTCTAACAAAGTGGTAGATTCAAAAAGTTTCAATTCATGAATTTTTTAACCTACTAAATGATAATATTTTTATATGGAAACATTTATGAGAATAGCTAAGATGTTATTTCTTCTTTGGGTGACTTTGTTGTCTTTGATGTTGACACATGACATTTGAAAGTTGTTAAATGCTCGATTCTTTTAGAATTAAGTACTTTGAATCTTCATACATCTGCACTTCATGAACAACAAAAGGCTATATGTTGAATTAATATAATTCAATTTTTTATCTAATCATTTTACAAAAATAAAAACAAAACCAATAACCAAAAATCAAATAGAGTCAAAATTAGAACCAATAACAAAATTAATACCAAGATTGTGAAAACAGACAAGGTAAAGACCTGGAAGAATTAGAGGTTTACAGTTCAATGGTTCAACCAAAGTTAAATCAAAGATTGAACCGGATGATATAATAAATATTTAAATTATAAAAATAATATAAATAATATAATAATATAAATATATGATAAGGATTAAATAAAATAATATATAAATAATATTTTTAATAATTTTAAATTTAAAAGTCAAATTAAAATTTATTAAGATATAATTATACATCTATTATATATTTAAATATATGTATGTTAAATATATTTAAAAATTAAGAATAAGTTTTATATAGATTTATATATATTAATATAATTTATAATAAAAGTTTAAAATTTATAATGTAAAAAAGTTATTTTTAAACTTTCTAAAATATAAATATTAATAAAATATTAATGATATATTATTATATTTTTTTATATTCTTAAAATAACTTATTTATATTATAAAAAATTTATAATAAGAGTATAAAGTTAAAAATTAAAATATTTTTTTTTATTCTTTGATTTAAAAGCCCATTTAATATTTTAAAAGCTCAATTCTTTAATATAATTTCTTATTCCTATAACCCAAATCAAATTTCAACATGTTTCTAAAATCATTTGTCCTATATCATAAAGGAAGTTAATGTTATACTATTTATATAGAAGAAAAGAACTTTCTAGAAAAAAGCTAAGGACCTACTTAAGTGGTGGCTTTACATGATGGTTTGGTATTTATATTATAAATTAATTTGGCTAAATTTATGTTATTAATAATAAAACTTTTAAGATGTATACAATTTATTTTTAAAATATTTAATTAAAACATTATGTTTAATATTATTTTAAAAAATTTAATCTTTTCATTAAAAAATTAAAAGTAGTTAAATGATATTAATTTGAACTGGCCGACATCAGTTCAAGCCGATTCCCATCAGTTCGATGTAAAAAGGGGTTTTTAGGTTAATCGGACCGACCCAATGGCCAGTTGACGATTGAACCGGCCGGTTCGATTCAATTTTAAAGCAGCCGATAGAACTAATGTAGTCCAAAAGTTCACTTAAAATTTGCTACAATAATAAAGTAATGTGAAGCAAGGACAAATTTTGTATTAAATAAAGTATAATAGATATATTTAATACAAAAATATAGTATAAATAAATAAATTTATGTGATTTTACTTGTAGAATCAAGAGCAAAAATACATTTATTTCATAATTTCATCTTTGATGTTTGGTTTCAATATAATTATGGCATAATTATATATTTTTTGAATATATATATATATATATATATATATATATATATATATATATATATATATATATATATATATATATATATATATATATATATATATATATTTATATATATATTCATTCCCAAGTTATTGCCCATCTCCTTTAAAATCTATTAAAACAATAAAAATATTATGAAAGGAGAAGAGCTAAAAAGGAAATGCAACCTCATCTAAATTTAGATTCAAGTTAAAATAAATACAAAAATTCAAAAATAAAAGATAAATTTAACATATTTAACACTTAAAATTTTATATTTACAAATCAAGCTCATTTCTTATGTTTGAGAAGATGCATTTCACTTTAAAATTTGAATAAATATGTTATTTTTGTTGTAATATTAAAGATTTAGATGATATATATGTAAATATCAAAATTTAGAAGTTAGATATGTAAATTTATAAGAATTATGTGTGATGTATGTAAATACCCAAAATAAAAATATTAATGGGCACTTAAGTCAGAAGTAATCTCTCAAAGAATTCCCCTCCCACATCCCCTACCTCTATATTCTGCCTCCATTCTGTCCTTCCAAAAACCCAACTCCCTTTCCTATCTTTATCTCCATTACTCCACCTGAACTAAAGCTATGAAAACCTTCTTGCCCTCCTTCTCCTTCCTCATCCTCTACCTCTTCTTCTCCCTTACTCTATTTGAGGTCTCACAACACCAAGGTCTAACTTTTCTCTCATTCAAATCTTCTTTTATAGTCTTTTTCCTTAGATTCTCTTGAATTTTACAGTATTTTCATCCTAATTTGCAGCTCTAGCTGAGGATGCCCTTCAATCAAAGGTTAACTGACATCAAAAATTGTAAATTTGCTTTCCTTTTTGTTCACAAAGGTATGATTTGTTCATATACTCCTAGGTTTCAAGAAGAGAATGGAGCAGTTGGAGACTGAAGGAAAAGAGGACAGCTGGTAGCTCAAGAAGGTTGATGATTGGTTCCATAGCTCCACATTGTACATATAATGAGTGCAGAGGTTGCAGGTTCAAATGCCGAGCTGAGCAGGTGCCGGTCGACGCCAATGATCCGATGAACACTGCTTACAGGTACCTCTGTGTCTGCCATAGGTGAGCTGAAAGAAGGTTTAATAAAGAAGCTAGAGGGGAAGAGAGATAGAGAGAACTTAATTAGAGAGTGATGCGTGTATGTAATGTTAGGGATTTAAGGAGAGTGATTAAGTTGAAATTTTGCACTGGCGCTCTTTGAGTTGATTAGGAGATTGAGCAAGTTTTGCAATCATATAAACATTTACGTTATATATATATATATGTTTTTGTTTCCTTGCTTTTTATTATTCACTGAATAGATTTTGTTTTATATGTTCTCTCTCTCTCTCTCCCTCCCTGCCTCTCTCTGTATATATATATATATATAACTTATTTATCTCTCAACAACAACAACAACAACAACAACAATCCTTAATCCCACTAGGTGGGGTCGGCTACATGAATCCTTCGTCTCCATTGTGTCATATTATGTGTCAAATTCTCATCTAATTCAAGTATACTAAGATCATTTTTTATACATCTTAACCAAGTCTTTTTAGGTTTACCCTACCTTCTTAACATAAAGAAATCTGCTCTCTCTAATGTCATCTGGACGGCCGACGCTTTATGTGGAAACCATCTAAGCGACTCTCCTAATCTTATCTACCACTGGGACTCCAACTTTTTCCCGAACATACTCATTTTACATTCTCTCTCTCAGGTAAAACACTCATCCACCTGAGCATCCTCATCTCTGTAACACTTAACTTAGTCTTATGCTTTCTTTTATTGGCCAACATTCTGCACCATAAGTCATTGCAGGTCTTACCACCGTCTTATAAAATTTTCTCTTAAATTTAAGTGGAACTTTTCTATCACATAATAGGCATAAATTTTAACCGACAGGTACACATTAGGAGACTGTAACTAAGATGAAAAGTGAGAACACGAGCGAGTTTGAGCAAAGAAAAATGGCAGAACCAATGGAATAGTGCACAAAAACGGAGAAGATTTTTGTGTTTCTCTCTTACTCACTAAGCTCTTAGAGGCGAAACTTTTCAAGTTTTAATACAGAGGATATTTAAAGAGACAGATGAAGCTGACAGAGATGAGGAGATTACTTAGAAAAGGGTTTGAAAATGACCTCTCATAAGTCCTTCAATGGCGTCACCAACTGTTATTTGGCTGATAGCAGTAGAGAGATTTGTCTGTTCACTGGTCGCCATAAAGGTGTTAGGGAGAAGAGGCCACATAGCATGTGCTAGACTGACAGAATAGAGACATAAGAGTAGTTATTATTTGGCTGCTATTGTGATGAAAGAAAGGAGAGGTGAAGGGTAGAAGCTGTTTGGTATCAAAGACCATCAAAGTTATCCACTATTAGTCAAATGTATATTGGCCAAAATCCTCTCTAATTAGATCAACAAAATTAGGGTGTTAATTTAGAACGGTTAGTCGGGTTCAAGGCTGACTTGAATAAGTATGACTCGAACTCAACCTGTTTATTAAAATCTTAGACCAGAACCCGACCTGCCTTCAACCCACTTGACTTGAATATGACCCAAGTGACCAATTTGAACAATTATTTAAGATCAAGATTGAGTCAACGTCAGATTTGCACGTCCAAATCGAATCAATATTAAATTGGCAGGTTAGAATTCAATCAAATTTAGGTTGATGGGTCAAAATCAGATGAATTTTGAGTTGATAGATCAATCTAAATTTGATCATAAAAATTAAGCGTGTTAGACTCCTGGACCAAAAACCCAACACAAAAGTTGAACGAAGCAACCCAAACTCAAATTTTCCCTAGTCAAGTTGGTATTTGGTTATTGTGTTGGGTCAATTAATGACACCCCTAGAGAGACACGGTATTCGTCAAGGTCTCATTTTCTCGAGAGTATTTACACTAAGATTGCAGATGAATTTGATTCGATGTTGCTTGACATATCTTGAATAGAGGGCCAAAAGAATTACTCTCTCAAACAGAGGTAGAGGCCAATGCTTATATATATATATATATATATATTCCAAAAAGATTTACAATAAGGAAATAGTGGAGTTAGTCAAAGAGGTTAGAAGAATAAAACTGAGAAGATCAGTGTGGACCTCAGAGCATGCAGTGGCAATCTTCTCTTGGTTGCAGAGTTGCTGTTCTATCCTGCAGATTCCTTGTGCCATGGCAGCAATTTTTATTTTTATTTATAAATGTTAAGGGCTGAAGTATAATTTTGATATAAATAAGAATTTATCTCAAAATTTGTCAGTAAGCTATTAAATATTTGTTAATACAACTATTTAGCACTCATTAATAACTGTTTTGTCATGTGAGCATGCCAACACAAAAAAAAAAAAAGTATTGTGGCATAACCCTACCAAAATATCTATATTTGCTTTTTTATCCTCCAACAGTGTCTTTCATGCAAAAAAAAGAGTGTCTTAAAAAACTTTTTTTTTAATTCAATGTATTTATGTACTCAACTTTTTACTTGCACAACAAAAAAGAATCTAAATTATGGACTTCTTAAGTTATATTTTGTATATATTTTCCTACACGTATCATATATAAAATCGAGTTATCATATACGTATGGAGGAGAACGAGGATTTAAATAAACTCCATCATGATCATCTCATTATACCACCCAAGATATTGCTAAGTGAAAGTTAGTCTAAAGAGTCAAGGAGCTTTAGTTGTTATAACATTGAGTCAATGGATATAGATCGAGGAGCTCATTATGATCATTTGAATAAGTATGATGAGATAATTTTTGAGCTAGGCTCATTAAACCTTAGATGTGGTGATGAAGAAATGAAGATGAAATGCCCGAGATTAGTAAGTGATTGAAAGTAGATGAGACAATCCTTCTCCTAAAAATTGTAAGTCAATATGAATCGAGAGGTAGTCGGGATAATCAAATTCATAGAAGAAGAATGATTTGAATGAATTGGAAGTAAATGGGTGATGAGAGGATGTAAAGACAAATCCTCTCTTAAAATGTAGGAAAATTGAACATTCGAGTGTTTGTAAATGTTTGGAGCCGAGGGGGGACTATATCTTTTGAAATTGGTAGCGAAAGCGAGGAATAATAGTCAATTTCTTGTAAGAAATGAGAGACAACATCTCTTAGAATCAATATAAATATGCTTGCAATGTAAATCTTGAGTGATATGGTTGCTTATAGGCTTTTTCTCTAACTTTGAGATCCTTTGGGCTAAAAAATCTTAACAATCTTATCAACAAACAAGATCTTGTAGAAAAAATAGGAGGTATTGGTACTTAACTAAACTAATACCATAATACTTTTAGTTCTTTCAAACAATAAATGCATTAAATTGTGCCATCTTTTGGTTTGAATGTGATTGAACTCTCATAACTGCTCGTCTACACTGTCAATCTAATCGACTAGAGTCATGATGGCAATGAACCACTTGTTTTACGTTGGCAAGTGCAATAGCTAATTCTCTAACCCAAAAATATAAAATATTTCTTCAAAGCTTTCGACACTGTGATTACTCCAAAGTTGATTGATCAACATACTAATAATTATTATAAGATCTAGAAACCAAGAGTCAAGAAAAATATTGGTTATGGCTCAAATTTGATATCAAAATGCTCATCTCCTTGCGAGTAATTTAGTGACAAAAACGCCTTCGAATCAGAACACTATAAAAGCCACAATAAACTCGAAACTTAAATTTTAGGCTACCATAAAATTCAAATAGAATCTTTAATTTATTTCTTAGATTGACTCTCTATTTTCAATTATGAAAAATATGACAATTAGGAAGGAAGGAAAAAATTCAAGTCTAGACAAAGAAAGCTGCATCATCAAGAGGTTTTCTCAGTGCTCTGCTCTCTGATAGAGAGAGATCATATGATTAAGAGGAAAGAAAGATTAATAGGTTGTGAAGAAGAAGGGGGAGCACATGAGAGAGGGTGAGTGGTCCTATATTTTGATCTCAATATAGGTCACCATCACATGCTCCACTTCTGCCTAATATTTGTTTGGACATTTGCAGGTGGGGCCCACATTTGATGTTCAAGGCACATGAGATTTATTTTGGAAAATATTATACTATAAAATATCAAAATTTTATTGATAATTATATATATATATATATATTAAAATTATTTTTCACTAAATGTTTGAACTTTACAAACAACATGAATAATTAATGGGCAAAAAAACTTTGAAAGAATGTGCGCCATATGTACAACCCTAAACCCAAAATAATCATGTGATGCTAAAATTTTCTAAGGTTTGGAGAGTTTTAGAAAAGAAAAGAGATAATATTGATTATATTCAAGTCATTAAGATATATATACCTGAGCTGTTACTTGTGCTCAAACACAAAAAAAATTGACTAAGTTTTTTTTTTTTTCGATTAGATTATATCAAGTATCGACTTTAAGCCCATATCTTTTTTTACTTTAGCTATAAATGTTCTTATTAGAGATTTACAGGAGGATGTGCTTTGGTGTATGCTTTTTGTTGATGATATCCTCTTTTTGATAAGACTAGAGAGGGATTTGAAGAAAAATTTGAATTATGAGGTCAACCTTAGAGTCTAAAGGTGTTCATTGGAGTAGATCTAAAATTGAAAATATGAAGTGTAATTTTAGTTGTTGAAGATTTAGTGCTGTGGTTGTGACAATGGGTGATCAAGTCATTAAAAAAAAATGACGTTTTAGATATCTTGGGTTTATCGTTCAAAGTGACGGTGGAATAGATGGGGATGTTATTGTTAGATTTCAAGTTGGATGGTTGAAGTGGAGGAATGCTTCGGGCATGTAACGTAATAGAAAAGTACCACTTAGATTTAAGCAAAAATTTTATAAGATAGGGGCGAGGAATGTTTTATGGTGCTAAATGTTGGCCAATAAAACAGAGTAGAAAATTAAGTGTTGTAGGGAGAAGGATGCTTAGGTGGATGAGTGGCTTTACTCTTAGAGAGAAAGGATGAATTTGAGAGAGTGGTGGCGGCGCGATGCGGTGCAATGAAAAAATATACTACAGTGTCTTTTGAGAATTGTGTTTTAGCCGCATTTTGAATAATCTGTGGTGAGAAATGTGCATTTTTCAACCTGACCTACTAGAGTGCAGTGCATGCTAGAATGTTGCGGTCTGAATTTTTTAAAATAAAAATATATAATATCCCACAACTTTTTTCTATAGTAGCTCTACTATTTTTAAGACAACTGCAGTTGCCCCAAACGCACCCAAAAATGTGAAATCCCGACTAGAAAACTACGGTTAGCCTCGAACGAATATATACGTAAAAAAGTTGGAGTAGCCCTGATGACCCAATTCAAAGAGTAGATGTATTAGATTCAGGTTATGTTAATTCAAGCTCATTGGTCGAGTTTGTGTTTGACCCAAAATTGACATGACTCGAAATTGACGTGACTCAAAATTGCTTGATCTGAACTCGACCTGACTCAAAATTGCTTGATCCGAACTCGACCCGAATATTGTACAGGTTAAAAACCCTATCTCGATTGACCCATTTAGACATATATTCGGGTTAAATTTAGATCAAAATCAAGTCAAATTCAAATTTATGGGTCAATTTTAGGTCAATTTGGGTTTGCGGATCAACCAAAACCCAACCCAAAAAATAATCCGATCAATCCAAACTTGATATTTCAAGTTGAGTTCATGTCAGGTTGTCAAATAGGATCAATTATTGACACCAGTACTATTGCGCTTCTTTCTATACTCTCAAGTCTAGGTGGTGTATTCACCTACTCGTAAACAAAAATACACCTAAAAAAATGGTAATTCAAACTGAATATACTGTAAATGTTACAGTACCTCCAGCCATGCAAACTTCACCACAAATAGACGCTTTCAAAAATTGCATAAATGTAAAATATATGACAGATCACAGCATCTTACTGCTGCTATTTATGAGAATAAAAATTTCTGTATCGAAAGGCTAAAACTGATCCACAATCCAAAGGACTGTCTTTAGTTGATGTGTTGGAAAGATGGGGAGAGAGAGTAAAGTACAAGATGCAATATGGGCTTAGAGAAGAAGAGGGGAAAGCAGAGAGTTAGCCGTTGTTATCAACGAGCCAATTGTTGCGAGTAAGGATGCTTATTTGGTTTGTTAGCAGCTAAAACCATTTTGTATTTGGCGTCCATGAGGATGATTAGTATGAGCAGTAAATACTCCTAATTAGGGAGGATGAGGATATGAAAAATAAATCAAGTTTCCCCTTGATTTTATCAAATCTTCTCTTCTCTTTTTGAAGTATGGAGTTTGAGTAGCATGAAATATTCATATTGGATCTAAGATCCTATCTATATTTGTTCTTCTTCTTCATCAGCTTAATCTCCTTGGTCTATAGTTGGTATGAAATGGAGAGCTGTGGCTTCATAATCTATTGTTTATATGTTTTCTGTTAGTCACTGCATTCTATCAAGTCAGGTTGAAAAACACAATTTTTTTAACGCAGATTTTCCAAAATGCAGTTACCAAATACATTTAGTTGCATTCGAAAAATTACTTTTAGAAAATTGTGTTCGCAAAGCTGCCCCAAACATCACCTCATAGAAGCTTGGAACCAATCCCCAACATATGGGAAAAGTCAAAAAGAGTGTCTATTTATAAGTCCCAATGAGAAGCTAGATTTGGCAACCATCGAGAGTCAAATTTTTCCACTACAATTTGCTATAAAGAAACCACCTCAGCAAAATCCTCACATATCCTGACTTACAAAGCCAGATAGATCATCGCATAATAATGACTAAGTTAATCTCATAACACCTTCAATACCATTTGGAGTTAGGGGTGTGTTGAGCGATTCGAGAGCCATAGTCGCTCGAAATCGCTCAATCGGTAATTTGGCTCGTCATTGGCGAAAGTTTCAGTTCGAGCCGAGTCGGATCGGTCGAGCCCGAGCTCGATGACTCGGTGGCCGACCGAAATCCATCGGCGGTTCGAAATCCAAACGCCGAAATGCAACGAGCCGCTCGTTTGGCTCGAATCAAAGCGCATTCGTCGTTAAGAATTAATCGGCCGTCAGATTCGGACGGCGATCTGTTCGGGCTCAGCCCTCGGGCCGGCCATGAGCCGCGTTCCGATCCTCATGAAGGCTCGATAAATTCAGCATTTCGAAACGGCTCGTTTTCAGCCGATCTCGATTCGGCCCGAGTCAGTCTCGAGCGGTACGATCTTCGATTTAATTTCCTATTTGAGTCAATCTAATATTAAGTCATTCATGTCTAGGGGTCTGCATTATTTGGTTACAGACAAAAAATCAAATCAAAACAAATTTTTTGAACGATTTGATTCGATTTTAAATTAGTGCTTCAAATGTACTGAATTATAATAAGTTTTTTGAAGTAGAAAAAAATAAAAAACACTCTTTAGAAAAAAAAAAGAAAAAGAAAAGAAGAAGCTTCTTTTCACTCTTCTGAATATGCAAGCTTTTGGTGTCGACCTGGTTATTAGTAGTGATGCCAAGGCCTATGCTGCACCAGTATTAGTTGCCCAAAACTTCTGATGAACTCCATGTCCTCATGGAGCAGTGGAGAAAAATTGTGAGTCATTGGATTAGAAAGGATACTTCCTCATAAAATAAAATAAAAATATACATATAACAATATTGATGATTGTTGGATAAAATTTTAGTAGTTTCCCTATTTAAATCAATGTTTTTTACATTATTTTTGCCAATTTTTTAGAAATCCATTGCACTAATTCAAAAATATTTTTTTCTGTAGGAACATGATATATTTTGATGCATAACATGGTTTGCATGGAGTGAAAACGGGGGTTTTCAAGCAGTGTGTGGAGCGACTTGGATCAAGGAGCATCAAGGACACCAAGAGATGCCACTCCCTAATTTTTTCATAGAGGAACTGGTGTCAAGTTGCCGTCAGCTTAAGAAGAATTTGTTCAAGAGTTCGGCATTTTCTTTGATGCCTTGCGAAGCTTTCTCTAATCACACAAAAGGAGACACCACGACGCTAAACTTCGCATCATAGCACCATGATAGGCAATGATGAATTTTGAATCTGGATTTTGAGGACTTATGGATGGATTATCAAGATTTTTAATAAACAATAGGGCAATTTTGGGGGTTAAGAGGCATCTTGTTTGTAAGAGAGAATGAAGATTAGGGCAAGAATTTGGGCAAGAGGTTTAGAATCCAAGTTTTTCTTGCATCTCTTCTCATTTTCATTTTTAATTTTTTGTTAAGTGTTTTCAATCTATTTTTATTGTTCTAGTGCTTGCTTGTGAGATTTGAAGACTTGATTGAAAATTAGATCAGGTGATAGATGATCAAGCCTGCAAGGTGTTGCAGCAGCCGACTACCTCCTCCTAATCTTGACGACATCAGCAGATCTATTCTTCCTAATGGAGGATCATAAATGGTGATCTTACAACAAGTAAATTCCAAACTCTGTAACTTCAACAAGCACGAATATCTTCCAAGATGTCTCAATGGCTTCCTTACCAGCTTAGTAAGATATGAAGGCGTTCCAGGGCATGAACGATGCCCGATTCCTCGTTAAAGATGTTTTGGCTCGCTAAAATGTTCTTAAGTTGTCCGTGGGATCCAACTCTCATTCTCATTGCCAGAGGAGATGGTTCTCAGGGCACTGATTCAGCCCTCCAATCAGTGTAAGCAAGCCCTCAGCTATTGAGTGATTCAGCACTCCGGTGTTCTGTAAAGCATAGCGGCCGCCATATTTTTCCATTATTCGCCACCGAAAGCTCATGACAATCTCCAAGTCATCATGCAGCAGCCGCCAACGAAAACGCCGCACATTGAAGCGTTATCTACGCCATTTTATGAATCATTCGAATTCAAAGAAACGACTCATAATAAAGTGAATAAAAAAAGAATGACGACCAATACCTAACAGGTCCAGTTGCCGTCGACTGCCCAACCACTACAGTAACTGGCCTCTCGCAACAGTCGCGAAATATCGAAGACGGAAAACGGAGAAAATAAGAAAAGCAGATCAATTTTCTCGACCTGGAAATGTATAACACGGATTCCATTCCAATCCGCTGGAGAGCCGAATACGCCACCTCCTTCCGTTCTCACCGAGCAACCAGCTAGATTCCTCACATCGCAAGCCCATACTGACCTCACCGGATTCCGCCTCTTTAGAGCAATCGAAGCTTCTCGATCCGAGGATGAGAACAGGGAGAGAGCTGCATGTGTTTCTAACACATAACAAAGGACGACGAAGAAATCGACCGCCTCTATCTCCTATGTCCTCTGACTGCGGAGAGCAGGGCGGCAAACTTGTTTCTCGAGGTGCCTGTCCGGCTCGACCAAAGCTTCAGCCTTTTTTAGCATACTGGGCAAGACATAATTAAGAGAGACGATAGACTAACAAGAAAGATTTTGAGAGACTCTACATAAATGTAGATTTTTATGTAGATTCAACTAAAGTATTTTAGATGTTATAAAAATATTCTAAAAATTTATGTAATTCTTTATAATCTTCTATATGTTAAAAATAATAATAATAATAATAAATTTTTTTTGAATATTCTAAAATAGTTTAAATATTTAGGAAATGTTCTCTAAGTTTTTAGAACTCTTTAAAATATAATAAATGTATGATAATATTATAGAGTATTCTAGAGAACTCCACAAATATGTATAATATAATATATTATTAAATGTTCTCGAAGTGAAGGATAGAAGACTATAAATAGGAACTTCACCCGTCATTTGGGAATCAAATAAAAAGAGATAAGTCCAAGTGTGTGTATAAAGTCTAAGCCTTTGTAAAACTCTCCTTTGATGGTGAAGTTTTCCACTTACTTTTCTCTTATCTTATTATTATTTTTATTTGTTTGTATTTAGGTTTTAGCATTGTGTGAGTCTAAGGCTGACTTAGCACTAAGAGAGTATACTGAAATCATATCACTAGCTTGAGGAGTTTAGTGTAGCATGTCGCTCCAAAACCTTGGTAGCAAGTCGATGGAGAGGGAAGGCATGTTAATGGCAACTTTAAGGTAGACGTAAGCTCAGAATGGCGGGTGGAAGATAGGGTAACCCATCACCAAAGAGCCTTATATAGATAAAGATAAGAGGATTTATATATATACCACATAAATCCTTATGTATTTACATATGTAACATCTAAACTTTAATTTTAACATATATAACATCTTAATCTTCAACATCAACTCAAAAATATCATTGTCACTCATTTTTTTAAAAATGAAATGCAACCTTTCAAGCATAGGAAAGGGTTAGAATAGTAAATATCTAACTTTGAGTGTTATATATATATATATATATATAAGACATAATTTTTTATTATTACATCAAAAATTTTATAATCATTAACTTTTTAAATAGAAATATATATTTTAGTGCATAAGAAAAGTGTTATATTTATAAATATCAAAATTTAGATATCACATATGTTAATGCATAAAAATTGTGTTCTATGTATGCAAATCTTTCAAAAATATTTACACTTTTTCATTGCTTATGATTTTATTTTATTTTTAATATTAAGTATAATGCATAAAATATTAAAGAAAAATTTACATATCTTATGTGTATATATATATAATATCTATGTTAAGAATTTGAGTCCTATGTTTCTAAATTTATACTTTAGATATTAGATGCATGAATATATAAAAAACATGCGGTATATGTGTAAATGCCCCGATATTAAAATATGTTATGTTTTAAATTTGTTTTATTATAAAGAAATAGCCTTCTTCATTAATTATTATGCTATGAATCTTCTCACTATCTTATAGGATATAAATGAGTATATTATATTATAATAATATGGGTTTATAAAATTCCAAGGTTTGATTCAATATAAAAAAATGAAGAGTAAACTTATGGTGTATTTAAAACTCAATTTGTAGATTATTTTTTACGAGTCAAATTTTTTTTAATTTAGTCGATTTTTATATACTATAAAAGTTACTACCATTGCTATCTGGTGTCGCTAGCCATCACCACCCTCTACCATTGTTGACCATCACCATTACACACATCTATAATCACTTTCCACAAACTATTTGCCCACCTACCTCCAAATGTTGGTTGTCTATTGTTTGTCAACTCCCAGTTGCCATTTAGCAACCTCCCAACAGTGCTTACTTTAGGCCACTTGCCTTCTTCCACATGCCACTTATCACGTGTCATATTGTTGACAGGAACCTCAAAAGTTTACATTGAACTTATTTTAATTCAAATCGAATATAAAAAAAATAAACTCTCAAATTTGTTTAAAATTTAACCAAAAAACTCTAGAATATTTTAAAAATACTACATTCTAAATATATTGAATTCTATTCATACTTCAGCAAAACAAGAAGCCTATTAGCTATTTTCCATGTTTTAAATAAGTTAGTATTAATGATATTTTCTATATGATTTAAAAATTATTATCCCATATGAGTAAATATTTAAAAAATAGATATTATATATAGAAATAATTAATAATTGAATGTTATATATATAAAAACTCTTATTTTAAAACATTATAACTAAATCAATCAATAGATATTATATCTAATAGTATTTTTAGTAGTTAAAATTTAGATAGATATATCTATATATTTATTTTATAAACTTTTGCATGTTTTTATATGCACCTAATAATTTCTTTTAAATAGAGTCATGACTAATATAACAAATGCCTCATAAAATTTTACATAAGCAAGAGTCAATCTTCATTTCATATTAAAATTGTAGAGTTATGATTATACATTTCAAAATGTAAAAGAATAATAATCAATACTTCTATATAAAGGTCTATACATAATTCCTAATACAATTTGCATTCGTCTTATCATAATAAAATTAGTAATACTTTCAAATTGTCATTTTAAATGGCTGAAATACATTATCCACACATATTACATAACATATACGCTTTAAAATTCATGTTCTTCGTATCTTCGGTGTATAAAAAAAGCATTAAATTTAGAAATATATTTTTAGAATGTTTAAAATTATGAGATTGTTAGGCCAAAAGAGTGACTTGTAAAGGTTTATATTATTTAAAGGTAATTACATTTTACCTCTATCACTATCATAATGTGTAATTAATTTCTTTGTAGGTAGACAAAAGTACTATTGTTAGGGCATAAGAGTTGAGAGAGGATTTGAGGCCATAATCTTAACATGGGTAAGCTCATTGCCACCTCTGTGTTTTCTGCATAAAATAACATTTTGTTTTTTTTCTCCAAATTACATGTAGCTTGGATTGTAATTTTCTATAAAAACCTAAATATTTTTATTCTTTTGCCCATAGCTATATTCGGCACTTTATTTATGATCGATGTTGCCAACAAAAAAAAGTAACTGATTAAACATTTGAATAAATGCTAAAGTTTTGATTCTCTCTCTATCAATATTGATATATCATTTCTATTACTACAAACTTGGCAATGAGTAATCTATGTGATTTGATGCATAAATCAATGAAATTTTTAAAGAATTTATAGAAGTGAAAAAGTAATGCTTTATTATGAATGTAATGATCCTATCAAATAAAACAGCTTTTTTAATGACGTGAACCAATTTTCAAATAATCAAGAAATGTCATGACCTAACTTCTAAAGCAAATGAGCAAACTAGTCAAAAACTATGCCATGATTTAAAAGGGACTATTTTAAGTAATGCATATTGATATGTCACTGAAAACTCTCCTAATTAATCCATGAATCTTGATATCGAAAGTAATCTGATTCTGAGTCGAGACTAGCCCAGATCAAGCACTTAAAATATAATTGAAAACTTTGAGATATTAGTCAGATTTCTAAATAGCTCATAAATATAGAATATATATAGCCAAATTAAGCGTCTTGACGAGCCAGATCTAACAAGCCTAGGATCTCTTAATTCCGATTTCATTTGAGCATTCAAATACTTAAAAATACATTAGATGATCGAAGAAATCATTTCGAGCCGTCCGATGAAGTGATTTGGATTTTGCCTGTATTTATAGATATGTCACTCCCATAATCTATAAATAGCCCCTCATTCTTCAGATAAGGGGACCGAGGCTAAAGAAAGGAGAGAACTCTAAGACTAGAAGAATTTCAAAGCATAATCGGGCCACTGGCTGACCGTCGTCGGATCATCACCGACCACCACCGGCCGCCGCCGTCGGCCACCACCGCCGGCCGCCACCACCGGTCACCACCGCTCGACCATCTATTGATCATCACCGGCCACCACGGTTGGTCACCACCGCCGCTGTCACCCTGACAATCACGGATCACCGCTGATCACCGGCCACCGTAGTGCCACCCTTTATCATCGCGGCCACCACGATCACCACCGCCAGGTCACCGCTTCAGCGGGATAATGCGGCCCGCAACTTTCGCGCTTCACCATCGCTTATCACCGCATCGACAATCATCGTCGTTGTTGTCGATCATCGATACCACCTCAAGCAAGACCTTCATCACTAATCCAGTGAAGTTTGTCACAAAGTTTACTCTTGTAACCTATCCTTCTCCAACTTTGAAGAAAAGATAATAATTGTAACAAAAGATGATATAGTGAAATTATTTCTAAGTGGGTTACGCCCCGTAGTTTTTCCCTTCTTGGATTTTTCACATAAAAATCCTGAGGTCTCTCAAACTCTTTTGATGTATGTGTGAAACTTTTATGCAACACTAAGACATCAAATTCTCCTACTCTACTGACCTGAATCTTCTTGCATGCAATAGTTTGACACCATATGTGAGAAAGAGAATCTCACAATCACAATCTCTGTGAACACCTGCACTATGATCAATAAGCACAATACTCATAATAACAGAGCCTCCCACTCCAACGCCCATCATTCTCGAAACCTATATTTAAACTAAGGACGTCAACCTTTTGCCTCCTTTCCCCCTGATAGGCATTACCCTATCGGGGAAGGTGCAACAGGAACCTCTCCAGAAGATCGTGTTCATCGAATGCAAGAGTCTCAAAATGAGATAATTCAACTTTTACGAGAAACATGACAGCCGCTACTGCAGTAGATGCATCTCCCCCAGGATTGATCATTAGCTAAGGGAGGTCGAAATGCTTGCACAGGATCTTCTCGCCTCAGGCCAAAGTTCCTCCGCTTCCAAATCGTGATGCTGACATCCTTGACACTGTTAGTTCTACTAATCTATCACTTGCGGCTCAACCGATCGCTAACCTATCAATTATTGTCAATGGCTTGGCAGGTTCTTACACCGCTGATTCCACCTGTTATGTTATACATGCAAAATTATAATATTTAATGCCAGAAGAATTTTACCTTAAAAATAGAAATCATCTTCCCTCTCATCATGGATATCAGGAGTCTTCACCTTTAGCTGAAGCAATCCTTCAACATTATATTCCAGTAATTTTCAAACTTTTAAGCATCGACTCCTATGATAGGGCAACCGACCCATATGAACACATCGACCATTGCAGAACCATCATGCACATTCAACGAGTGCTTGACATAATGCTTTGTCAGGTCTTTCTAGTCACCCTCAAGGGTCAGACTCGCACTTAGTTCTACTCCCTTCCAAGGGGATCTATCCATACCTTTGATAAACTCGCAAAGATTTTTGTAGAACAGTTTATTGTGAACTAGAGGATCATTAAAGATTTCTGTCATCTCTCAAGCATTCATCAAAATGAAGGTGAATCACTTAAAGTGTACTTCCATAGGTTCTCCTTAGAAGCACGCCAAATACTAGGGGTGGACATTGAATTACTAAGAGGAGTTTTTCTTGGAGGGCTCAATCCTAGGCCTTTCTACTCGTCACTAATGTATGATATGGTCCGCTCATATGCCAACTTGGTTCATCGTGTGGAAGTACAAATTTCTGCTGATGAGGCTATTAATGCCCATCGAAAATAATTTAAACAATCCACAGGAAAATATAAGAGTGCCCTAGGGAACACCAATCAACAATCCCATTAAAAGAAGCAACAAGACAACCGTGATCTCCCTCCATGGCCCCCACACCAATGATGTGAATCACGAATAGAAAAAAAATACACACCACTGAACACATCTCGTGTTAACATCTTGATGGCCATTCAAGATGAAGAGACCATTAAGTGGCCATATCCACTAAAACCAAGTTTAGGAAATCAAGAGCAATATCATCACTTCCATTGAAGTCGTGGACATACTACAGAGGCATGTAAACAACTCAAAGAAGAGATCAAAATGCTCATTCGATAATGATATCTAGGTCGATTTGTATAGAATCAGTCAACTCAAGTAAACATAACTCCAATTAAAAGGTAATATGGACAATCATTGCAGAAACAATAAAATAGTCACAAAATAGTTGAAGCAATTGAAACAATCGTAAGAGGATCACTACTATCTAATCAAGTTTTCATCGCCACTTTCGAAGAGCCGGAGTTAAAGAAATCTTGTATTGATCATTCCATCACTTTTAATGACTCAAACTTATAAGGAGTCTAAGTTCTGCATCAAGATCCACTTGTCATTGGTGGGGGGATCGGTAACCCGTGTTATAATGTTAAGAGAATTTTGATTGATAATGGGAGTTCTGTTGATGTTTTGTTTTACTTCACCTTTCTTAGCATTGGCCTAGTTAGGGAAAAGCTCCAACCTATTGTAGGATCATTATATGGGTTTGATAATCGCCTTGTGCTAGTGGAGGGGGCAATCACCCTTCTTGTTATTCTCAGAGAATTTTCTCTACAATTGTTGACCTCACTTTTGGAGCGAGTTCTCAACTTCCTCATCATAGATCTAGGACTCTCACAGACACTAAGAGCTCCTTAGTCCTAAGATACTTCTAGTGATTAGCAGAACACTTAACCTAAACCTAGAGACTTAGAAGGGTTAGCCATTAGGATAGGTTATGCCTTAGGGGTCTTAGGGAGACTTGCCCACCTTATAACCTAAACCCAACTTATGCTTTCCTTCTCAAACCAAACCTCAAATTCATACCAATTCCAAACCAAATCTCCACGTTCACAATCAATTACATAATCAAATCTAAGCTCAAAATTTTCCTATAAACTTCATGATTGAATTCCATAGCCTTAACCTTAACCAAATCTAATTCAATTAATTTTCTCAAAGATCAATTCAATCACTCAATTATTTATCAAATCCAAATCCAAACTAAATTCCAAATGATTGGAACCCAAACTCAAATCCAAGTCCAAATTTCCTTCTTAAGCCATATGACCTACATTCATAGCCTTAGCCAAATCTCCACCTAAATTACATAAAAATCAATTGATTTCCATATAAATCAATTATTCCTTTAATTATATTCACAAATATAAATGAAATCCATACTCAAATGATCAAAACCAAATCAAACTAAATCAAATCAAAATAAGACCCTTCTTAAGCCATATGGACCAACCTCTATAAACTTAACCAAATCTTAACCAAAATCAACCCAAAATTAATTGATTTCTTAATAAATCAATTATTTCTTCATTCATATTCACAAATATAAATTAAACCTACCTTCCTATGACCAAAAATAAATCAAACTAACTTGGTTTCCCCTTCTTAGCCTTTTTGACCTACATCCATAAGCTTGGTCAAATTTGCTTCCAAATCACTCCAAACTCAAGTGATTTTCTCATGAATCATTTATATCTTCATTTATATTCATAAATATAAATAAAATATAAATTTAAATAGCCAAAACCAAATCTAAAATTAAACCAAAACCCAATTTATACCCTTTAAGCTATTTTCTTGGACTTAACCAAAATCCACCTAAACCAAGTTAAAGTCAATGAATTTTTCTCTTGAATCAATCATTCCTTGAATCATCTAGCCAAATATAAATAAAAACTACAACTATCAAACCAAACTCAAGTCAACCCAAGTCAAGCCCAAGTTAATCCTTTGAACTTGAAAATTTCAAATGAGCCAAAATCTATTAGAATTCAAATTGGTTGCAGTTGGAATTATATTTCAATCACAGGCTCATGTATAAGTTTAACTAAATTTGAATCAAGCCAAAACCAAATCAATTGACTCATTTAGGTCCACTTGATCCAAAGTGGCCTAAAGAACTCTTTTGAGCCAAGTTCTAATCCAACCCAAATTGGATTGAATCAAGGCCATCCAAGCCTCATATCATGATCAACAATCACCCTAGAATGATCAATCACCTCAATCTGGGTCAAACCAAGCCAACTTGGTCCTTTGACCAAGTCAACCTTTAGCCCAAATGAAACTTAAACTAGCCAAAATCCACCATACACCAAATTGATTGAAACCATTGATCCAAACCAACTCATAATCAATGATTGAATATGACCAAACCCTCAATTGAGTCAAACCAAGTCCAATTGGCCATTTGACCTAAGTTAACTCAAATTGGCCTAAAGGGTCAAAATGGGTCAAATCACAATCTAACCCAAATTGATTGCAACCAATGGCTTAAGTTAATTCTAAATTGATTATTGAACTTGAACAAAGCCATAATTGAGCCCAATTTGACCAATTGGTCAACTTGACCTAACCTAACCCAAATTGACCTAAAGAGTTAAATTGGCCAAAATCCAAATTAAATCCAAATTGATTCAAACCAGAGATTAAATTCATCTTCAATTAGCTAATTAAATATAAATCACCCCATAACCCAAACCAATTTAGCCAATTTTGATCAAATTGGTCAACTTGACCCATTTGACTCATTGATTCCAAATGAGCTAAAATCAATTCTAAGATAAATTAAATCAAATTGATCACACCAAAATACTCCAAACCATCATTTGAACCTAACCTAAGCCTTGGTTTGACATAATTTGATCAATTGGTCAACCTAACCCAACATGATCCAATGTGACCATATGACCCAAATTGAGCCAAATCCCTTGAAACCAAGCCATGACTCATTGTGACTTGATCAAATTGGACCCAAACCCAGTTGGGATTAGCCTAAAATCAGCCCAAACCCAAGGTAATCTCTCTTGGAAATGCCATCACACATGTGATTTTACCCAAAAAGAGAGCAAAGTCCACTCTCCCATCACCTTTAGGAGCCACCCATTACCCAAATAGAGACCTACCTAGCTTCTTAGCCCACTTTAATGAGGTTAGGGCTACTCAAATCCCATCATTTGTTGGGAAATTTCAGCCATCCACTTGAAAGGAGAAAAAAAAAAAAATCAAAACTTGGGATTCTGCATTCATTCAGTTCACAAGAGCTTCCCCAAAAAAAGAACATCCCTACCCCACTTCCTTTGAGCCATTTGGATTGAAAAATATCAAAGCTAAGAATATTTTGGCGAGGGTGCGGGACGTTTCAAACCAAAGCAAAGGTTCAAACTTAGTTTAAGGCTTCCTCTCACACCCAGGAGCTTGCTCAGATCTTCACCGCCACCGGAAACCATCTCGATCGAGGTAATTTGGCCAAATCGTAGCCGACCTTAGGAGCTTTTATTTGTGATAATTTTTGCATAATTTAAGAAATTTTGCTTAGATAAATCTTGCATTTTTTATTTTATATCATCCCCACGAGAATTGAAAAGTTTTTCGGCGAGAATCAATGCGAAATTGAGCCCAATCGGACCTCATTCGGTCAGTTTTTCGCATTTTCCCCTATTTTTTTGCTCGAAAACACTGTTCTGAGGGTTTCTTTCATCTACTGGGGAGAGGACGATGCAATTACCGTCCGATCCCCCCTGTGGGATCGGACGGCTACAATTAGAAGCAATCTCACTTGATTTTAGCCCGTTAGATCGCGGATATATTCTGGACCATCTAATTTGATCCTGACATAATGAGTTTTTCCCGCTAGTTTTGGACACGTGGAACCGATGTGCCAATTAGTGCTCAACACGTGGCACCGCATGCTGTGTGGCCAATAGCGAGATGTCACATGGCACCGCATGACATGCAGAATCATGTGACCCAATCGCACAGTGCCTCATGGCACTGAGTCGCCACACCAACACCGTGTTGCGTTAACTAGTTTAAGTGGGAAAATCAAGTATTTTATGATTTTAAAAATTATTTAAATTGCCTAAAGCTTCAAAAATTCATAGAAAATAAAATACTTAGCAAAAATTTGCAAATAAGAGCTCGTTGGATTGTCTTTTCAAGAAGAATCCAAAAAATTCAAAATCCCCAAATTTCACTAAATCCTTTGAGCTTAATTTGAGTTTAGTGAAAATTAAATTTTATCCATTACTCTAAAAATATAAATTGGATTGAGTTGAAACTTTGAAGAATTGAAATCAAACTTAAAATACACCTATCATAAAACTTTCAAGTTAAAATGACTTCTGGAGTGGAAGATATTGAATTTTGAAGATCAAATAGTTTATTTTAATAAAATAATTAATGGACTTTATGAAAATCATCTTAATGGATAAAAATTTCTAAAAATCATAACAAATCATATAGAAATCCAAAAATCCAAATAAATGCTCATTTTGAAGGTATTTTAGAGGAAAATTTAATAAAAATATTTTCAATTGGTTTTGAATAATAAATTGAGCTTAATTAGGGTTTAATTAAAAATTAATTAACTTAATTACTCTTTAATCGTTCAAGTAATTAATCCCAAAATTTTTGAGATTATTTGAGAGGATGATGTCCGCCTCCTCTAATTTTCTTGGGATTTATTATGTGCTAAATTAGGAGAATTGATTAATGAAGCCCTAATTATCTTCTCAACTTAATTAAGGGATAATTAAGCATATGAATAGTAATTAATTAATTATTTGGACTCCCTAATTACTGTTGAATAATAAGGAGACTTAGGGAATTGGATTGTGGTCTCCCTTCTAATATTTTCCCTAAGTTTCCCTCTCTTTTCAACCAAAATGCTAACTAATGATTAATTAATTAATTAATGACTTAATTGACTAAATTGAAATCCAAATCAATTAAATCATGCCTGATTAAGTAAGGGGTTTATGGAATTAGGTTGAGACCTCTTTCCCAATCTTTTCCCTTAAGCCCATCTCATTTCAAAAGATAATCAATTAACTTTGGCAATTAATTAAGGAGAAAAGAATTAATGGATTAATCATTTGATTAATTAAATTAAAGATCTAATTAAATCTGATTTCTCTTAATTGATCAATGGGTAGAGCTTTAGGTGTTCAATAACCTAAAGAGGTTTATTGAAATCTTGATTAGGTCACATATGTGAGAAAATCATGAAAGTAATTAAGTGAGTTTCTTAAGCCTAATTAATAAATGATTATGAGCTAATTGCATTAGGCCCCTTTCATTTCATAGGAATATTGCTATTTACTTTTTAATTTATTTGTATATCATATTAGCTCATAATCATTTAATTAATTACCTAAAGGTAACATAGGTAAGGGTTTAATTAATTGATTTAATCTATGCTTAACTTAATTAATTCATAAAATTAATCTAATTGCTTTCCCTTAAATCAAATTAACTCACATATGGGGAATGAGATTAGGATTAGCAAATCTTTCTCACATCTCTTAAATCAAATCAAATGTGATATCAAAATTTATTAAGTAACTTTGGTTTATTTTAAATAAGTTTATTTAGTATGATTGTCCTTTGGAATTAGTTGGATTGAATGAAATTATGTGCTTATATTTATTTATTTATTTTCAATCATATTAAAATGTTGTATGCCACTTGATTCATGCATTCATTTCTTCAAAAATTAATTAAAAATAAATGATTTTCTTTATGCCAAGCTTACATGTGTTGATTTAAATTAATATGTGTGGCTTTTATCACTATTAAATCTAAATCTATTTTTCAAATCTTAAGAATGAATGATTACATACGCTATAAATGCTAGTTATAAATACATAGGAAATGCAAATGATTATAGCTTAAGTGTATGATGCTAAATTCTTTTCTTTCATTCATATATTGATTTGTGTAAGTAAGAATGTTAATGGGTATTTAGACTGGACATCCCAGAAATACGAGGCTTTAAGTAGCCCTAAGGAGGTCATTTGATTACCTCACTTCCCTAGTTTAACAACGACACATACTCCATTTGATTTCATTGTTACATATTTAAATATTAAAATTTAAATAAGACTTTACTCCATATGTATAAATCTTTTCAATCAAATAAAAATACAACTTTTGCATGGTTCTCTCTCCTTTATTTATGCATACATCCATATGTATTTGAGAAAATCAAATAATTAGTCTGGACATCTCGAGAATACGAGGCTTTAAGTAGCCCCAATGAGATCATTTGATTACCTCACTTCCCTAGTTAACAGTGACATATACTAACTTATGTCTCTTATACATGTGTGTGTGTGTGTGTGTGTGTGTATTTAATTATGGAGTTAAAACCCCTCTTTCTTTTACCAAAACACATGCATTTGCAATTATTTAAGTAATAAAATTAATTAGTCATGTGGTTGGAAGTTCTCTTTCTTACATTCATGTATGCAAACTTACATGTGTTTGAATGCAAATGATATTTAGTCTGGACATCACGGGAATACGAGGCTTTAAGTAGCCCCAAGGAGGTCATTTGATTACCTCACTTCTCTAGTTAACAATGACACGATACCTATTTAGTTTCATTCCTATGTATTTTTGTATAAGAATCTAGATAGAGCTTTAAATTAATACGATAAAATAATTCAATCACATGAAAAAAAATATATAAACTTTAAGTATACTTATTCATATTCATCATTTAAGTATGCCAAGACATATTGTATGTATAGATATATTTAGGACTTAGTCATATGCATTCTACATATGATGGAATGAAATGAATAAACATGTATTATGTGATAGTAATTAATTTCAATTAATCTTAAGATACATTTCTTATTGAATGAGATTATTTAAAGTGAACTTAAACCAAAGATTAATTAAAAATATATAACAAGCCATTCACTAAAGAGAATTCACTTAATTAATGTGCTTTAGAAGTGACTTAAGATAGGGATAAAAGAGAGTAATCATCTCTTTCTTCCCTTTATAACACTTAGTTGGTAAGAGTAAGTCAAGTGAAATAAAAGAAAATACTAAGTAAAAATTTCCAAATAAACTAATTTACTTAAAGTGAAATAAACTTCTTATGATTAAACACCATTGCATACTTAGAAAATTCTAATAAAGCCTTGTTAAGGCATACCACACAAGCCTTAATACACACACTTTAGAATTAAGTCACCACTTCTAGCTTTATGTTAGGGTGGTGCATGGTGTGATGAATGTCTTATTTTATGATGTATTATTTTAGACTGGATGTTAGGGTGTATGCTTCATAGATTGGATGTTAGGACGTGATCAGCCTAGTCATATTTTATGCAGAAGATTATGCTTAAAGGGATGCTTAAAATAAATATAAATGCTCTCTTTTGCAGGTTGCTTAACTTCTAAGCATAATTTAAATTAGGCCGTGGGTACCCATGCAGGAAGTGTCCAAATTATCCATATAACTGCTTGGGTTGCATGATGTGCTTAGCTAACACTTATTTTACAGGTGCAGTTAGATTTACTTTTGTTATTTTTAATGTAATTTTGTATTAGGAATTAGGATTAATATTATGGGAGATTATGATAAGCAGTGGTTAGAAGATTTTATCCTGGGAGGCCCTGTGATGCCTTTGAAGCAAGCAAATCCAAATGAAGAAATGAAAGAGATATGAAGATAAGAAGACCCCCATATCATTTATTCATTTGTATAATTTATAATTATTATTTCATAAACCGGGTTGTATAAGGGTAGAGCTCGGCTACCCATTTATCTTTTTGTATGGCATATGACGACTTATTATTCTTTTGCATTAGATTTATAAAATCATTTGATATTTTATTTATAATTGCGTAATAGAAATGACATGCATTTTTCCAGTTTCTTTATGAATGGTGGTTTAATGTGTGGCTTGGATCCGATTAAGCTCTTAGGGAAAAATAACTTTCTACCCCAACTACAACTCATAACTGAAGTTTTAATATAACTCATAACCTCACACAAAGGCTAGGCAATAAGCCAAGATAATAAAAATATTAATCAACCCCTTAGCTGAATATTGTATACTTAATATCATGCATCCATATTACTTCACTCTTGCTTAGAAAGGATTTCCATTCTTGCACGATAGGGGAGGACTTGACCTTTGAGGGTCTCCTCTGTGGTGAAAAATACCTATTTCTCTCTAATTTAGCCAATAACCTCATTTCAACAAGCATTTAGACATATGAAAATCCTATGGCCTTTGTCAAAATGAAGAGTCAAAAATCAAATAAAAATTGATAAGATTTGTATTAGACTAAGTCATTACTCATATCACTCATGCTCTAGTCTCTTAAGGAGTGGGTTTAAGGATCTTAGTTTCTTTCTAAATAATAATAACCTAACCATCTTGCAAAATTATATGACTTGCCTACATGGTTTTAAAGCATTGGAGGAGTTAGCTAGCTACCATTCCAGGTGGTTATAAATCCAGTAGTCAAGTGGTTTACACTTTCTTATGGAGGTAAACCATATACCCATTTTTACTTAGATTTAGGTCATGTTTTAGCTTATGCCAAAGCTCCCTAGATTTAGGATCCGAGGTGGCTGTTTCCTTCGGGCTACAAGCATAAATCCTTACCTCTTAGGCATTTTTTGCAATCTTAAATATGAGATTATAAGCCCTAACAATATAATAAAATTAAACTCAAATAAATAATCCTCTTCAATTTCAGACATATAAAGCCGAACCATAAGATAGATTGGAATGCTCACTTGATTTCTTAGTATCATGAGTATTCCCTACTCTTCTCCTTTTGGCTTCAATAATAAGTCTCTCATTTTTGATCTATCTCATTTGACTTTCTAATATAGCCAATTTATTGATAGTCTTATCATTGAATTCTTTAGAGACAACAATTGCCTACTTAAATCGAGAGTATTCCTAAGGAACCCACCTTCCTTAGGATGAAATTAACTATAGGGGCTTGCCCTTATAGGGAACTTTAGAACTCGATCTAAATAAACTGTACTTTTTTTATCCATATAAAGTAGGAAAAAAATTTCTTGTATATTTGAAGACCCATCATGCCTTAGGAGTCCTTATTAGGTGATTAAGTCTATTGAAGGGTGATGCTTCTATATTTCAAGATAGTACATCATACCTCAATATTGTACCCAATCATTTCAATAAGTACTCCCTTAGATCTGCATGGTGTCTCTCATCTACATATCAAAAATAAATACCATAGATTTTTCTGGTGACTCCGCTGGGGACAGTTCCTTTCTCCATCTCTAAGAGATAATAATTATCTACAAGCATTGATAGTAGACTTATATTTTACATAAGCCCAAGACTATGTTTCTTTCCATTGGCACTTAGCTTATTTCATCCTTAAGCAAAGCTAGCCAACATCCTTTAGGTTTTAGGACTTCACTCCATATAGGTCTTGAAACCCCTATTGGGATCCCCAATAGGTTAAGAATGAAACAATCAATAAAATGAGATGACTAAAATTAGAACATCTTTACCACTAGCTTGGTGAGGCAAGGTTCATCCCATGCTTAAGAGAATTTCAACAAAAAATCAAATAAAGTCTTTTTGCAAAATTATAAAATTTTTCCAAAAGCACGCTTTTAAAATAAAATCATGCACTTCATATCATATAAAATTTTCAAAATATAAAATTTTCAAATCTCTTTTCAAAATATTAAAAATAATCAACCCTCATTTAACATGCTTAAATTTATTAAATGAGGGTTACCCTTTTTAAATAAAAATACATCATTAAAATCCTTTCGTTTTGAAATAAAATTTTTAAAAGTACATCTTCAAAATAAAAATAAAACAATAAACTCCATCTCACATGATCTTACTTGTTAAATGAGAGTTTCCTTTTGAAACCAAAATCAAAATATGTTTGAACTCCATTTAACGCATTCATATGTTGTTAAGTAGGACTTCCCTTTTTCAAATTAAAATCAAAATATGAACTTCACTTAATATACTCAAATTTACTAAGTGAAGGTTCTCTTTTTTAAAACCAAAACCAAAATATATTTTAACCCCATTTAACACATTCATATGTTATTAAATAGGAATTCCCCTTTTAAAATTAAAAAAGAAACAAAACATAAACTTCACTTAATGCACTCAAATTCATTAAGTGAAGATCCCCTCTTTTCTAAAATAAAAACAAAACAAACAAGCACTTTTGAATTCCATTTAACACACCCATATTTGTTAAATGGAAATTCAATCCCCAAAATCAAAACAAATCCACCAACAGATAAGTAAGTTCCATCCTAACATACCCAAATTTGTTTAGCATGGAACTCACTTTCAAAACATCAAAAGCACAAGCACATATATCTGAACTCTATTTAACATATTTGTCAAAGGGATAACTTTTCCAAGAGGGATAACATCAACACAAATCAAATACACTTGGCTCCTACTTAACATACCAAATTTGTTAAGTGAGAGCCTCATTTTCAAATCAACACACATATCAAACACACTTGGTCTTCCCTATTTAGCATACCAAATTTGCTAAATAAGGGTCACATTTTCAAACAAAAACAACAAACATATATCAATCACATTTGAACTCCACTTAACATGCCAAATTTGTTAAGTGAGAGCCTCATTTCAAATCAAACATACATCACACACATAACAAACAATCATCACAAGCAAAGATATTTTCATAAAAAAATTCAATCATAAAATTGAAGACTCCCTAGCATATCAAATTTGCTAAGTAAGGGTTTTCCAAATCAAATTTCCAAAACATGAAACATATATTCAAATCAAATTTTCAAACAAGAAATACAACACATATTTCCAATGTCTCTCCAAATATTGGAACCCCACTCAACCTACCTAAATTGGTTGAGTATGGGTTCCAAATCAAAACCATATGGCAAAGTGTTAACCTCCCTTTTAGAGTGAGATCTCAACTTTACTATCATAGATCTAGGACTCTTATAGACACTAAGAGCTCCTTAGTCTTAATACACTTCTAGTGATTAGTTGAATACTTAACCTAAGCCTAGAGACTTAGAAGGGTTAGCCATATGAAGAGGTTATGCCTTAGGGATTTAGGAAGACTTGCCTACCCTATAGCTTTAAACCTAATCCTTGCCTCCTTCTTCCAAACCAAACCTCAAATTCAAACCCAAGATCATAAATCCAATCCCAAATCAAATGATTGAAACCCATGATTAAATTCAAATTCCAAATCCCTTCCTAAGCCCTTTGATTTTATCTTATGGACTTAGCCTTAACCAAATTCAAATCAACCCCAATTAAATTGATTTTCTAAAATATCAAATTCAATCTCAAATCAAATCCCAACCAAAATTCTAAATCCAATCCCAAATCAAATGATTGAAACCATGATTGAATTCAAACTCCAAAATCCCTTCCTAAGCCATATGAACCACCTTCATATGCTTAGCCAAAACCTCCTTCAAACTAAATCAAATTTGGTTGATTTCTTTATAAATCAATCATTCCTTCATTTATATTTATAAATAGAAATTAAATCTAAATTTAAATCATTCAAATCAAATCAAGCTGAATCAAACCAAATTAAGACCTTTCTTAAGCCATATGGACCTACCTCCACAAGCTTAACCAAATCTCAATCCAAATCAACCCAAACTCAACTAATTTCTTTATAAATCAATCATTCCTTCATTTATATACACAAATATAAATGAAGCCCACCCTCCAATGATCAAAATAAATCAAATTATTGGTTCTTACTTAAGCCCTTTTGACTACATCTTGAATCACTCCAAACCTAAGTGATTTTCTCATGAAACATTTATATATTCATTTATATTCACAAATATAAATGAAATATAAATCCAAGTGGCCATAACCAAGCCCCTCAAATCAAATTAAATTCCTAATTTTAGCCTTTTTAGCTAAATTTTTGAACTTGGCTAAATGACACCCAAATCAACTCAAAACCCATGGATTTCTTCATGATTCAATCATACCTTCAATCAGTTACCCAAATATAAATACAAACTCTAATTATCAAACTAAATCCAAGTCAACCCAAGTCAAGCCCATGTTGACCCTTTTTGACTTGAAATTATCACATGAACCAAAATTCATTTGACTTCAAACCACTTGCAATTGGATTTATATTTCTACCCTTAGTACATATGTGAGTTCAATTAAACTTGAATAAAGCCATGATAAATCCAATTGACCCATTTAGGTCCACTTGATCCAAAGTGAACTAAAAGACCTTTTTGAGCCAAGTTCTAATCCAACCCAATTTGGTCAAATTGGTCAAGTTGACCCATTTGACCCTTTTGAATCCAAATGAGTCAAATTCAAACCTAAGTCAAATTAATCAAAACCAATTAAACCAAAATATCCCAAATCATTATATGAACCTAACCCAAATCTTGGTTTAACCAATTTGACCAATTGATCAACCAAACCCAACCTAACCCAAATGAACCCATTTTGACCATATGAAGCCAAATCTCCCAAAGCCACCTTATGGAACCTTGGTGGCTGACCTAACCCAACCCAAACTGACCCTAGGTCAACCCCAAGCCATCCCAAATCCAAGTGGGACCCAATCCAAGGGAGTTGGCCAATGTGCAAAGCTCTTTGCATAGGATTATCGCCATAAGTGGCAAAGTCCACTTTGCCTCTCCCATAACAGCCCTCCACTTACCAAATGGAACACTCCTAAGACATCTTAGCCCACTTTACACACCTAGGAGCCAATCTCTTCCATCCATGAAGTGCAATTGAGGGGTATACCCCCTCAATTCAAGCGAGATTCTTCATGAATTGCATTGTGTGAGTCCCTGTGGTGTTTATTTTCAATTTTCATGTGTCATGTGTGTGTGTAGGGGGAGGGGGACACCACGCAGATTTGAAGATGTACTTATTGAGGTGATCATGTATAATATTAAGGAATAGTGCACTATCTCAAAAGATAGAAATTATTATCCTACGATTGACCTAATCACCTAATAAGGATTCCTAAGGCATAATGACTCTTCGAATGTACCAAAGATTTTTCTCTTATTTTACATGGATGAATAAAGTAGGATTTATTTAAACTGGGTTCTAAAGTTTCCTATGGGGGTAAGCCCCCATAGTTAATTACATCTTAAGGAAGGTGAGTTCCTTAGGAATATTCTCGATTAAAGTAGGCAATTATTGTCTCCAAAAAATTTAAAGATAGGATTATCAATAAATTGGTTATATTTTGAAGATCAAATAGGATAGATCAAAAGGAAAGACTTATTATTGAAATCAAGGGGAGATGAGTAGAGGATACTCATGATACTAGGAAGCCTAGTGAGCATCTCAGACTATCCTATGGTTGGACTTTATATATTTGAAATTGAGGAGAATTATATGTTTGAGTTGAATTTTAATTAGAAATTTAGGACTTATAATCCCACAATACAAGATTATAGAAATATCTAAGAGGTGAGGATTTATGCTTATAGCCTTAAAGGAAAACAACAACCTTAGATCCTAAATCTAGGGAGCTTTAGTGATGTCCAAAGCATGACCTAAATCTAAGGCGAAAGTGGGTATATTGTTTACTTCCATAAGAGAGAATAAACCACCCAACTGTTAAAATTATAATCGCCTGGAGTGGTAGCCAACTAACTCCACATATGAATTAAAACTATGCGGTCAAGTCATATGCTTCTACAAGATGGCTAGGTTGTTATTATTTAGAAAAGAAACTAAAGTCCTTAAACCCACTCCCTAAGAGACTAGAGCATTAGTTGTATGAATAACGACTGTCTAATACAAATCTTATCAAATTTTATTTAATTTTTGACTCTTTATTTTGACACAGGCTATAAGATTTTATATGCCTAAATGTATGATGAAGTTGGTTACGGGCTAAATCAAAAGTGAAAGAGGTATTTTTCCATCATAGGCTCTTAAAGGTTAAGCCCATTTTCTATCTGGCAAAGATGGAAACCCTCTCTTAGCAAGAGTAAAATAAAATGACATGCATGATATTAAGCAAACGACATCCATCTAAGGGGTTGCTAAATATTTTATTATCTTGATTTAATGCCTAGGCTTTATGTGAGGTTATGAGTTATTTTAGAAAATTTAGTTATGAGTTGTTAATTGTGGTAGAAAATTTATTTTATCTTAAGAGCCTAAACAGATCGAGGCCACTCAACAATCATCAATCATAAATAAACTATTAAAAATATGTTATTTCTATTGCATAATGTAAACAAATCATTGTGGTGAAAATTTTTATTATATATTCCTGCCTTCATCTATCCCCTTCCCTTTCAAAAAAGTAGGATAAATGGAAATAGAAATATATAAAACTTCTTATTGAGATGCCATGTAGATCCACAGATGTTCTTATTAGGGTGATCAGGTACGACATTGAGAAAATGTGTACTATCTCAAAAGATAGAAGTCACCACCCTACAATGGACCTAATCACCTTCATAAGGACTCCTAAGGACTATGGGTCTTCAGAATATATCATAGATTCTTCTCCTACTTTACATGGAAAAGTAAAGCATGGTTTATTTTAAACCGAGTTCATTAAGTTCCCTATAGGGGCAAGACCCCATAGTTAATTACATCCTAAGAAACATGATTCCTTAGGAATACTCTTGATTAAAGTAAATGATTATTGTCTCCAAAGATTTTAAAAGGTAGGACTAAGGTTGGACTTACAACCACTTGGGAGTGGCTGCCAATTAACTCCTCCTATGATTTAAAATATGTAGGCAAGTTATATGTTTATGCAAGATAGTAAGGTTGTTGTTTATTTAGAAAAGAGACTAAGTCCTTAAACACACTCGCTAAGAGACTAGATCTTGTAGGACATGATTTTAATGACTTAAATCTAATGTAAAATTTTCATATGTTTTATTTTATTTTTTTATTTTTGGACAATCAATTTGACGCAGGCTTTAGGGTTCATATGCCTAATGCATGAGAAATTAGATTATGGGCCAAAATCAGTAAGATAAGGAGGTGTGTTTCCACCGTGGCTCTCAAAGGTCAAGCCAAGTTCTCTGGCAAAGGTGGAAGCCCTTCAATCAAGAGTGAAATAATATACTTTTTATGCATGGTGTGAGAAAAGTAATACAACATCTAGCTAAGGGGTTGCTAATTCTTTTATCTTGATTTATAGCCCACTCTTTAGATGAGGTTATGAGTTATTTATTTTCAGTTTGAATTATTTATGTTGGATAAAAATTTTTTTTTTTTAGAGCCTAATCTTCATCCAAGCTATACATCAAAGCAAGGAAGAAATGAGAAAAAGGATGCCATCTTAATGCACAAGCTAAACAAACATCAATCAATTTATAAAGCTAGCACAAAAAAATAAGAGGCCATTTATGATCAGGCTCCATCGCACAAACCCAAAAATAAATTGGGTAGCCAAGCTCTACCCTTATACAACCCGGATTACAAATGAATTAATTACAATTAAGCAAGAAATTCTTGTTATGGGGGTCTTCATTCTTCATTCTTCTGTCTTCTTTCTCCTTTCTTCTTTCTTCTTTCTCCTTTCTTCTTTCTTCTTTCTTCTTTTTTCTTTTGGTTGGTTGAAATGTGGTAGCTCCAAAGGCTTCACATGGTACATAAGACATTATCTAATGACCAATGTTCATCCTAATAGGCTATAACAATCATTCCAAAATCTTAATTGTAAAATTACATGAAAAGGGAAAAGTAAATCTAACTAACTCATACAAAATAGAAATTAGCTAAAAAAATCAAACAATCCCAAGCATGTATATATATAAATTGGACTTAGCACCCCACACATTGGTAACCAAGTCCACCTGGCCTATTTTGGATTATGGTTGGGGGGTATTTTATATTTATTTATATAAGCACAATCCACAGCAGAAGATAATGATTAGACTAAATCATCCTATCATTCAGTCTACGCACATACACCTTAACATCCAGACTAAAACAAAATATCACAAAATAAAAGCAAACATCAAACCATGCACCTCCCTAACCTAAAGCTAGAAATAGTGATTTAGCCTAATGTGTGTGCTATTTAAGGTTTGCGTGGTATGCTTAGCTAGGATTTAAGGTTGAAGTTTTCTAAGAATGAAAATGTTCAACTTAGAGGGTTTGTTTCATGTAAGTGACTTAGTTGCTTTGGTTGATTTTATTTTGTATTTTGATTTAGTTTAAATGAACCTAGAATTAATTACTAAATTGTAAAGAGAGGGAAAATAGAAGAGAATTTCTCTTTCCTCCCTACCTCAAGTAATTTCTAAGGTAGATTCATATTTAATTTTATTTTAATGAATATTTTATTATATATTTTAATTAATCCTAAGATTAGATTTTCCCTAATCAAACATATTAAAAAAAGGTATTTTAAGATTAAGGTAAGTGAAATATCATCAGAAAATACACAACACTTCATTTCTTTCCCAACATGTGTAGAATGCATATGGATGAATCCTAAGTATATCTATACATACAAATGGGAATGTTTAGCACACCTTAATGATGAATGCTAAGTAGTGTTGCTTAAGAAAATTTGGATGCTTTAGGATGCATGATTTTCATTAAGTAGAAAAGAGTGATTCTTTTATCCATTTTTCATATGCACATTTACAAGTATAAAAGATATAAGTGAGTACGACACCATTATTAGCACCAGGGGTGTAAGGTACAAGAGTTACTTAGGGCTACTTAAAGCCTCGCAACTACGGGATTGTCTAAACTAATATACCACTTTTCTTAAATACATGTGCATGTACAAAATGAAATGCATGGAAAGAGAATTATGCAAAAGTTTATGTTTGTTTGAAATTGGTTTGATTATTTAATTTATATGTGTGATATGGAATTCCTTCTTAAGTCATGACATAGGAGTGTATAGGAATGGATTTAAGCAAGTGTTATGTCCTTTTCAAATGGACTATACACTTTGCAAATCCTATACAATTCTATGTTAAGAAAGAGAGCGAGGATCACATAACACATTTTATATTCACATGCAAACTTATAAATAATCATATGTAGCATTCCTTTCAGTTATTATATTTGATTTATAAGTTTTTGGAAAGTAATTTTGGATTTAATAGTGATAATAGCCATTCATATTCTTACTTTAGCTAAAGCATACAATTTGACATAAAGGAAACATTTCTTTTTTAATTTGATTTTTAAAAAATCATGAATGCATGATTTTCATATGACATACACATTTAGCATGTTAGGAAAGAAATATAGTGATGAAAGTATGTAAATTCATTTACCCTAATTAATTCTTAAAGATAATCTAATGAGATAGGATTATTTAAAACAAATCAAATTTATTTTAAAGAGATTTTTAGGAAATGTGAAGAGGTTTGCTGGTCCTAACCCATTTCCCACATGTGTATGTTATTTTAGTTTAATTTAAAAACCATTAGATGATTTTCATACTTTATTTAGGTTAAAGTGTAAATTAAGTGCGTTAATTACCCCTTATCTACATCATATTTAATCAAATAATTATGAGCCAATGTATGACATAAAATCACACAAGGAATTTAATCAGCAATGCACCTAGGAAAGAAAGGGCCTAATGCATTTGACTCACAATTAGTGATTAATTAAGCTAAAGGGTTTAATTTAAGTATTTTCATAACCCTTCCCACACATGTGGGTTGGATTTTGATTTCCTTAAGTTACTTAGGTTATTGAACACCTAAGCACCTATCGAAGATGAATTGGTTAAGTTTTGGAATGTTTTAATTGTTGAAAAGTTTAATTAAATAAGCCATTTAATTAAGTGATTAAACTTATTTAATTACTTTGCACCTTAATTAGATTTTTATCCAAATGAAATGAACTTAGGAAAAGAAGATATGAGAAAGAACCCTAATCTCATTTCCTAAGTCCACTCACAATTCTAAGGTGATTAGTAAACTTAATTAATGGATTTATCATTATTTAAAAGGTTAATTAATCATTTAATTGATTAAGAGGATAATTAGGAATGACTCAAGCAATTCCTCTAATTAAACCATTAATAAGTTTCAAGAAAATTAGGGGAGGCAGAAGTCATCCCACTAATTACACATGAGAAGTTTGGAATTAATCAGTGGGTTAATTAGAGAGTAATTAATATAATTATATTCCTAATAAAACCCTAATTCAAAAAATATTAGTGTTCAAAATCAATTAAAATTAATTTTAGATTATTATTCTTTGAATTATCTTTACAATGCTTTTTATTTTATATTTTTTTGATTTTTCTATATTTAGTTATGTTATTTTGAAGTTTCCATGATTATCCATTAATTAAATAGCCTAATTAAATGACTAATTTCATTGGCACCACGTGGAGGCTGATGCGGCGCACGATTTTCACATGGCACGGTAGGATTGGTCACTTAAGTTGTCACATCCCAGTGCTATGCATTTTCTCCTCATCCGTTCGATCAAATATATGATGGTTGAGATCAGGCTTGTGGTTCTGAAGGGATGAATCAAGGGATCCTACATGGCTTGATCATGGCTGTCCATCCAAAATGTGAGGATGGACGGCCCGTAATCCATCCCTGAGCTTGCCTACGTGAGATGGCCATCGTCAGTCTTCTAGGGCAAGATCTGAGCTTGATTGAGCTCAGATTAAATTCAAATTCAATCCACACCATCATCATGCAAGGGAGAATACATCCAACGACCAATTTTACTTGAGATGAAAATTTCTTCCACAAAAGACCACACACTCCCTATTCTAGGCTCAGTTTTGATCCATACCTTGTCAGAGGCTATCACTGATGCTCCCAACCATCGAGGTAGCTTCGTCTAGTAGAGACGAAGCTCTGTTGAAAGTTTCAAGCCTTAGGATGAAGTGGATCTTCCTATGGACCAAGATCCTCTTCAATTTGGTTCAGCCTTGGTCTAGCTCCCCTCTCCCATGCCTTGAGAACTTGGATTAAGCTTTAGGCAAGTTTGATTGAGTCCTCTAAAGAAGCTTGTAAGAGGAATTGGCTTGATATGAAGTATTGAGTGAGAGGGAAAAATGGTGGAGCTCCCCTATTTTTGACTTGAATAAACCAAGAAGAGGAGAATTGAAATTGGGTTTAGGAAGCTTGGGGAGCCTTGCAAATGCTTGCTCTAAGTTCCCTAACCTCAATTGAGTGTGAGAGTGCTGGAATCAAGTGGAATTAGGGGGAGTATATCTCCCCTTGAAAGATCAGGCGGCCTAGCTTCCCTTTGCCATTTTTGATCAATTGACTATATGGGATGAGTTTGTTAGGTTGTTAGGACATGCACAAGGTTCAGTTCTGGGTGTGGAGTGGAGTAGTGAAGCTCCCATGTGCTTTAATTGAGTGGAGGAGGGATCCCATGTGCTCAATTTCTAAGTGGGTGGTCGGTTTGGCGATTGGGTTGGGTTTGGCTGATCCAAACCTAATGGGGGCATGTACACCATCCTAATTAGTGACCATTTGGTCCACTAAGAGGATGCCAAGTGTCCATGAAAAGGAATTGACCAAATTCTAAGTGGTTTTGATTTTATGTTACCCTATGGCGTAGGGGTAAAATGGTTGTTTGGCTTGGATTTCAGTTTGGATATGTTTAGTATGATTGAAAAGTTGGTTGGGCCAAGTTTCAATGAATTTGGAGTTGATTTGGCTCATGTTGACCCATTTAGGTCAAAATGGGTCAACTTGGGTCAAGTTGACTAATTGGTCAAATTGGGTCAAACCAAGGGTTGGGTCAAGTTCATATGACCATTTGAAATATTTTGGTATCATTAGTTTGGTTCAATTTGATTTATATTTGAATTTGGTTCATTTGATTTCATTTATGTCAAATGGGTCAAGTTGACCATTTTGTCCTATTTGACTTAGTTGGGTTAGGTCATGTGTTGGTTTTGGTTTCATTGGTCATATGAAATGGATTGGTGTCTTTGTTTCCAATCAATTTTGGTTTAATTTGATTTTGTCTCAACATGACCTTTTAGGTCAAGTTGGGTTCAAGGTTAATTGGGCTCGGTTGGGTCTAGTTGGCCAAATGAGGCTTTGGTCAAGTTTAACAAGTGATTTGGAATGAACTTGACACATTGGTTTCAATCAATTTGGCTTAGATCAAGTTTTGCCACATTTTGACTTTTTAGGTCAAGTTGGGTCAAGTGGCCAATTGGGTAAGGTTTGGCTTAAATGATGACTTGGTCAAGTTCAAACATTGATCATGAATGAGTTTTGAATAATGATTTCAATCAATTTGGCCTATGGTGAATTTTGGGTAGTTTAGATTTCATTTTGGCTAAGTGTTGACTTGGTCAACCCTTAGGATTGACTTGGTTTGACCCAATTTGAGTGATTGATCATTCATGATGATTGTTGCTCAAAATGTGAGGCTTAGGTGAGCTTAGTTCAGTCCAATTTGGGTAGGATTATAATTTGTCTCATAAGAGGTACTTTAGGTCACTTTGGGTCAAGTGAGCATAAGTGGGTCAATTGACTTGATCAAGGCTTGAATCAAGTTTGGCTAAACTCACATATGGACTTATGATTGAAATATAAATCCATTTACAAGTGATTTGGAGTCAAATGGGTTTTGATTCACTTGACAATTTCAAGTTCAATGGGGTGAACATGAGTTTGACTTGGGTTTAATTTTTGAATTTAGTTTTGGTTTGGTGATTGAAGTTTGTGTTTATATTTGGTTTTATGATTGAAGGATTGATTGAATCATGAAGAAAAATCAAGGGTTTGGCTTGATTTGAATTTGATTTGGCTAAGTTCAAGAGTTTGACTTGAGAGGCTTAGGTTGTATTTTGGTTGAATTTGGATTTGAATTTTGAATTTATTTTTGGTTTGATGATTGAAGTTTATATTTATATTTGGATTCATAATTGAAGGATTGATTGAATCATGAAGAAAAAGCAAGAGTTTGGTTTGATTTGAATTTGATTTGGCTAAGTTCAAGAATTTGACTTGAAAGGCTTAGGTTGAGTTTTGGTTAAATTTGGAATTGATTTTTGAATTGAGTTTTGGACATTTGAATTTATATTTCATTTATATTTATGAATATAAATGAAAATATAAATGGGTTATGAGAAAATTCCTTGAATTTGAATTGATTTAGATTTGATTTAGGTTAAGTCCATAAGATAAAATCAAATTGACTTAGGAAGAATTTTTGAAGTTTGGAATCTAATCATGGGCTCCAATCATAGGTTTCAACTATTTGGAATTGATTCATGATTTGAGAAAATTCATTGAATTGGTTCAAGGTTTGATCAGAGTTGGAGTTGATATGAGTTTGGAGTTTTAACTTGGAAGAAGGAAGTGAATATTTGGTTCAAGCTATAGGGTAGGCAAATTTTCTAACACCCCTAAGGCATAACCTATTCCTATGGCTAACTCTTCTAAGTCTCTAGGGTTAGGTTAAGTGTTCACCTAATCACTAGAAGTCTCTTAAGACTAAGGAAACTCATAGTGTCTAAGAGAAGTCCTATGCCTAAGATGGAGGGGTTGAGAGCTTATTCTAAAAATGAGGTCAACAAAGGGCGCCCAATAGGTGTGGTGTGACTGACAAGGTACACCGCACGTATTGGTGTTGACCAAAATGATCAGCAACACTGGATAATCAAAAACACTAACATAAACGATATACTCCTAACCCAAGGTGTAGAAGGAATCCATAGCTTAGTGCAATGTGACTCTTCTCATGTCAAAGACATAAGAGAGTGAAGGAAGAATCCAATAGGGACAGAGTATGTGAACCTTCCACTAGGGAAACAGGTTCAAGTCATCCATAAGGGGATTAAGAGGTTTGAATCAATTTGAATCTCATTAGGGAGAGAAATCAATTTTATTTGTTTAATTTGTTTTGATTATTTTGATTTGATTGACTCCATTGGGGGAGATTGATTGGATTTGTTTTGTTGAATTTATTTTGTTTGTTGTTTGACTCCATTTAGGGAGGAGGGTTGAATTTATTTCAGATTTTTAGATTTTGAATTTTGAGATGGTCCCTATTGGTTTGCGATGGATCGCACTGAGTAGGAGCCACGGAGGCCTAGAACTAACTCAGATTTACCAATCCAAATGGGTAGTCTACCAAACACATGGTAGGACTAGCCGACCAAAGGGGTGCCTCTCGGTATGCAGTAGCTGTACTAGAAAGAAAGTATAGTAGACTTACATCCTCCAAAGTAAGGACCAGTTGCTGGGATGATCTATTAGCAAGGCAATAGATTGAACCCAACCTAGGGCTGACTATTGAGTGAATGCCTCTAGGGGACTTAAATCAGCTCAAAGATAGTCAAGATTAATTTTAATTTTTAAGTTGCTTTTGATGGATCCCATTAGTTTGCGATGGACTGCACTGAGTAGAGGCCATGGAGGCTTAGAGCTAACACAGATTTATCAATCCAAAGGGAGTAGTCTACCAACTACAAGGTAGGGCTATCCAATCAATGGGGTGCCTTCTAGTTTGCAATGGTCAAGTTTGGAAGAAAGCATGAGGACTTACATCTTCCAAAATAAGGAACCACTCGGGTGATCAGTTGGCGAGGCAACAAATCAAAACCAACCTAGGGCTGACTATTGAGTGAATATCGTTGGGGGACTTAGGTCAACTCAAGGATAGTCAAGATTAATTTCATTTTTAAGTTGATTTTGATGGATTCCATTAGTTTATGATGGATCACACAGAGAAAGAGCTTATATTAGCCTAGACCTATCTCAGATTTACTAAACCAAATAGAGTAGCTTCCCCGCCGATGTGAGAACTATCCGACCAAAGGAGTGCCTTTTGGTTTGCAATAATCAATTCAAGGGATGAAAGATCAGGGACTCACATCTTCCACTATAAAAGACCACTAGGATGATTGGTTGCTTTGGGCAACAAATCGAACTCGACCTGAGGCTGCCCATCGATTTGCGACAGTCATGCTAGAAAGAATGCGTCATAGTGTTACATCTTCCAAAGGGAAATGATTGCTAGGGTAACCTGCTTGTGACAAAATAGATTGAAATTGACCTAAGGGCGACTACGGAGTGAGTACCGGCCCAGGGATTTATCTCAACTCAAGTAGTTAGGCAATTCCTATAGGGAGTTTTACTGACACTGCTTTGAAGATATGATGCCTGCTTGGGAAAAGGGGCCCTTTGGTGGCTTGAATTCCTAATCTTCAAGAAAATATTTTGTTTGTTTGTTTAGTTTGTTTTATCATGGACCCTGTTGGTTTATGAGGGATCAATTGAGAAGGAGCTTATATAAGCCTAGACCTATCTCAGATTTAATGAACCAAGGGAGACTCTACATATCTGCTGAACAAATTCTCCAACCACAGGGGTGGCTACTAGGAAAGGGGATTGTCCAATTTAAGAGTAACCCGAGTAGTGTTTAAATAGGGTCGCAAAGGACTTGATCCAAATAGAATGCTTACAAGGAGAGGGGCCGCTAAGGGATTAATCAAAAACCCTAGAGAAGATGGCATGGTTAGTCATATATCAAATGGGTATTCGGTGGCCAACTCAAGGAGAAAGCGCGGGGACTCACATCTGCCAAGAGTGGTGTATCCACCGGGTGAGTCACTGTCAGGATAGCGAACATCAACCAACCTAAGGTGCCCATTGATTTGCAACAATCAGCCTAAGAAGAAAGCTTAGGGACTCACATCTTCTTATAGTGGAACTGATTGTTAGGATAGTCTATCTTCAGCTCGATAGGTGTCATCCAACCTAGGGCGGCTTCTGAGCGAATGCTGCTGGAGGACTTATATTAACTCAAATGTAGTCAAGAGGACTGGAGCCTCTGGGGGACTTATCCCAAACCTTAAATATACTCGATCGAGTTAGTACATGGTGGTTAGTTCAAGAAGAAAGCTCCAGGACTCACATCTTCTTAAATAAAATCAACATGAGGTAGCTCACTGGCTTAGCAGAGAAGTCTACCAAACTAATAAGACAGTCATTGGTTTGCAATGGTCAAGTTAGGAAGAAAGCACGGAGACTCACATCTTCTAACAAATGACCACTGGGATGACATACTAGCAAGGTAGCATGTAAACCTGACCTAGAACAACTAATGAGTGAGTGCCACAGGGGACTTGTTTTCACATTAAAATAGCCCGAGACAAAAGATATGTGTTTATTTTTGTGCTTGTTTTAAAGGGAATAGAACGTCACTTGGGTTATCTCACACCTACTATAAACACACTTTGGGAGGATTGTGTTCGTGTTGTGAAAGAGGGATATGATGCCTCTTGGGTTCTCTTACACCTATCTTAAACACATCATGGCGGATTCGCAAGACAAGCAAACAATGCTTCGAAAGAAGAGAAGATTTTGATGAAATGGAATCAGATTTTTATTCTTTTATTGATAATTATTTTCAAACATGTTTTATGGGTAGTATTTCTTCAAATAGAGCCCATTAGTTGGAAGCATCAGGTGTTCCCCTTTACAATCAATAAGCTGATATGATCCTTCTTGGTAGGCCTTCTCTATGACATAGTGGCCTTCCCAAGTGGGTTCAAACTTGCCTCCCATCTTTTGACGGGTATCAATTAGTCTCCTTAGGACTAACACAAGTTCTCCTACTTGGAAAGACTTAGGACATACCAGCTTGTTGTGATATTGAATCATTTTGGCTTCATACAACTCGAGGTTCTGGCACGCCCGTAGGTGACTCTCCTCCAAACCTTTGAGTTCTTCTAACAACAACTTTGTATTCTGCTCTATAGTGATCTTGCTACCCAATGTAAACCTTAGTGATGGGAGTTGAACTTCTATAGGTAGAACGACTTCAGACCTATACACTAAGAAAAATGGGATAGATTGTGTTAGAGTTTGGTATGTGGTGTGGTAAGTCCATAAGGCTTCAACCAACTGCTCCTTCCACTATCGCTTGTTGTCATCAAGAGTCTTCTTTAGTATTTGGATGAGAGTTTTGTTCAATGCTTTTGCTAAGTCATTTTCTCAAGGGTAGTAGATGGTAGAGTATCTCCAATCTATACCATGTCTTCTAGCAAAACTGTTGATCTTGATGTTTGAATGTAGTACCATTATCGGATATAATTCATCGAGACACCCTATATACGACATGGTTCCTAAAAAATTGAAGCACATGCTAAGTTGTGACCTCTCTGAGTGGGGTTGCCTTCGCCGACTTGAAAAAGTAGTCGGTGGCACCTAAGATGACCCTTGGAAGAAAGAGGATTGATCGGACCCACAATATTGGTGCCCCAGCACTCAAATGGCCATGAGACCAATGTAGGTTGTAGAATATTGGGTGGTTGATGTAAGTCCACACTATGTACTTGACATTGATGACATTTCATAGCTACATCCATGCAGTCTATAATCATCTAAGGCTAGTAGTATTCTAGTCTCTTGATCTTCATCTTCATCTTCGGACCGGATTGATGTACTCTGCATAGACCTGAATGTACCTTAGTGACAATCCTATGGGTTTCGTGCTTGTCCAAATAGCGTAACCACATTTGATCGAAAGACCGTCGATACAGGGTTCCATCAATGAGAGCATAGAAGAGAGCTCTCTATTTCACCTGATGGGCTTATGACTTCTCTTGAGGTTATTTACCGGTGTTCAAATAGTCTATGAATGGTTGCCTCTAATCCAGCTCCCTATCCTTATAGGCAATGATAACCTCCCATTCAAGAGAAAGTCGCTCGATGAGTTCAGCATCAATAAGGGATAGGACTTATTAGTTTTGGACCCTTATTGGAATGGACTCATCTTCCGGACATGCCAATTCTTTGGCAAGTTTGGCCAAAGCATCTGTTATTGCGTTCTCTACTCGAGGAACTTTGTAGATGGTGACTTCAAGGATTTAGGCCAATAGCTTCGTGGTATATTTGTGGTCATGACGAAGCTTAAGTTTGATAACCTTGTAGGACTCAACAATCTGGTTGATGACTAACTAAGAATCCCCAAAGATGTTGATGCTCTTGACACACACTGTAATGGCTAACTCTAAATTGACAATCAAAGCCTCATACTTAGCTTCGTTGTTGATACAAAGATTGGAAAGATAGTATGAGAATCTCATCACATCATGGTTTAGAGTTAAGAGAACTATTCCTACCCCTATCTTTCCTGGAACAGTAGATAATGGTGCTTCCCGTTTATGAAAGGAAGCTGCATCATCAAAATACATTGCCCATCAGTGGTTGTCGACCTCCCTAAGTTTATGATTTATTCATCGTGGAGATCATGCCTGGGAATCAAAGCGTGGTGTGTTGCTAAGAAATCTGCTAGTGCTTATCCTTTTATCGCACAGAGGGGTATGAATATGATATCAAATTATGAGAGGATCATGGACCATCATGGACAACATCCAGATAGCGTTGGCCATGTCATGAGGTACTACAGTGGATTGGTTCTAGAAATCAAGTTCACCTTATGAGAAAGCATATAGTGTCGTACCTTCTGATATGCGAAGATCAAAGCTAGGAAATGTTTCTCAATAGGTGGGTAGTTCACTTCAACAAGAATCAGACGACGGCTGAGGTAGTAGAGATCACTCTCCTTCCCTTCGTCATTGGCTTGGGCCAACAAAATGTCGAGAGAGTCATCCAATGCAACAGTGTAGAGGATGAGTGGCTTGCCTAGGATAGGGTATGCTAGAACTGGCGGCGTCACCAAATACTGCTTGATATCTTCAAAGGCATGCTAACACTTATCATCCCACTTGAACTTGACATCCTTTTGATAAGTCTTTGAGAAATGCCCCGATAGGTTGGAAATAAAGCATCTTAGATACGCCAATCATCCTTGGAAAGATCTGAGTTGAGTTAAGCTTTTAAGAGGTGAAATTTCTAAGATAGCTTTGATCTTTTCTAGATCTATTTCTATTCCCCGGTGTCAGACAATAAACCCAAAGAATTTCCCTAAAGCTACTCCGAATGCATACTTAAGGGAATTCATTTTGAGTTGATATTATCTTAACCATTTGAAAACTACTCTCAAGTTAAAGAGATGGTCTTCCTTTTCTCTGTTCTTGATTACTAGATCATCAGCATAGCACTCAACCTAATGATGGATGAGTTCGTTGAAGATCTGAGTCATGGCCCGTTGGTATGTAGCACTAGCATTTTTAAGGCCGAAAGGCATGACCCTATAATAGTAGATTCGGATCAGGGTTCAAAAAGTAGTGTTTCTTTCATCCTCCGGGGCCATCTTGATTTGGTTGTAGCCAGATGACCCATCCATAAAGTAGAAAATTGCATGAGATGAGGCGATGTCCACCATTAATTCTGGTAGAGCAAGAGGAAACTCATCCTTAGGACATGCCTTATTTGAGTCCCTAAAATTGATGCATATGCAGATTTGGCCATTCTTCTTTTTAATTGGTATGACACTGGCTAATCAGATAGGGTATTTTTCTTCCCTGATAAAACCAGCATCAATCAGTTTCTTGATTTCAGAAATTACCCATTGCTTGATTTCTAATCGCATGTGTCTTGGAGCTTGCTTGATAGGGTTAGTGCTAAGATTTATTGCTAGTTTGTGGGTTACTACATCAAGAGATAATCCAGGTATTTCTTCATAACTCCATGCAAAGCAGTCCTTAAACTCAGTCAATAGCCTAACTAAGTCATTAGTTTCTTCTTCATTCAGCAATGAACTGATATATGTCAGGCGTAAAATTTCTTCTATCCCGAGGTTGATTTCTTTAAGATTGTCATTTATTGAATGGATCTCCTCTTCAAATTCTAGTGGTGCATCTTTGATTTGGAGATCATCTGGATCATCTGAAGCTTCTAAACACACATTCTCATAAGAGTTGGTGTTGTGTGAAATGAAGCTATCAGATTCCAAATTATTTATGACAACTAAGCAGTAATTGTCATCATCAACTGGATCCACTGTACCTAAGCCTAGTCCTGATCTTGATTATGCATTATGGTGAAAAATTTAAATTTCTAAGTGTATACTTCCATCTTTAATCTATGTGGAATAAAATGAAGATAGAAATATACTCTTTTGTATTTAGACACTATTTAGATTCGCAAATGTTCTTATTAGAGTGATCGAGTATGAAATTCAAGAGATGTGTACTATCTCAAAAGATAGAAGTCACCACCCTACAATGGACCTACTCACCTCAATAAGGACTCCTAAGAACAATGGGTCTACATATATACCGGAGATTCTTCCCCTACTTTACATGAAAAAATAAAGTAGGGTTTATTTTAAACTGGGTTCATTAAGTTCCCTATGGAGGCCAGCCTCCATAGTTAATCACATCTTACGGAATGAGATTCCTTCGGAATACTCTCAATTATGTTAAATGATCGTTGTCTTGAAAGATTTCAAAAAGGTTGGACTATCAATCGATTGGTTTATTTTTATAGAGTCAAGTGGAATCGATCAAGAGGAGAGAGTTCTTATCGAAGCCAAATGGAAATGAGTAGGGGATGCTTAAGATACTAGGAAGCCTTGTAAGCATCTCAAACTACCCTGTGGTTGGGCTTTACATTTTGGAAAATTGAATTAATTTGTTCGAGTTAAATTTTAATTAGAATGCTAGGGCTTACGATTCCATAGCATAAGACTATGGAAGTACCTAAGAGGTGATGATTTATACTTATAGCCTGCAAAGGGGAGAAATAACCTTAGAACTTGAAGCTAGAGAGCTTTGGCGAGGGCCAAAAGTATGACCTAAATCTAAAGAAAAAATGGGTATTTGGTTTACCTCCATAAGAGAGGGTAAATCACCCGATTGTTGGGCTTACAACTGCCTGGGGGTAGCCGCCAACTAACTCCTCCTACAATTTTAAATTTCTATAGGCAAGTCTTATGTTTATGCAAGATAACAAATGTTGTTATTTATTTAAAAAGAGACTAAGTCCTTAAACACACTCCCTAAAGAGATTAGATCATGTAAGGACATGCTTTCAAATGACTTAAATCTAATGCAAAATTTCCACATGTTTTATTTTCATTTTTGGACTATCATTTGACTCAGGCTTATAGGATTCATATGCCTAATGCATGAGAAATAAGATTATGGGCTAAAAATAAGCGAGATAAGAAGGTGTGTTTTCACCATGGCTCTGACAGGTCAAGCCAAGTTCTCTGGCAAAAGTGAAAGCCCTCCAATCAAGAGTGAAATAATATGTTTTTATGCATGATGTTATAAAAGAAAGTACACATCCAAATTTAAGATTCTAATTCTTTTATCTTGATTTTAACTAAGCTTTAGGTGAGGTTATGAGTTATTTATTTTTAATTTTGAGTTGTTTAATTTGGTAGAAGATTTATTTTTCCCTAAGAGCCTAATCATTATCTAGGCCATACATCAAGCAAGGAAGAAACTAAGAAAACATGCCATCTTAATGCACAAGCTAAACAAAATATCAAATATTTTTATAAAGCTAACATAAAAGAATAAAAGGCCATTTATGGTTGGAAACCACCGTAAAAACCCGAAAGCAAGTTGGGTAGCCGAGCTCTACTCTTATACAACTCGGATTATAAATGAATTAATTTACAATCAAATAAGGAAATTCATGTTATGGGGGTCTTCATTTTTTCTTTTCTTTTTTTTTTCTTCTTTCTTATTTCTTCATTTGGTTCCTTCTTTTGGATGGTTGGAAGGTGGTTGCTCCAAAGGCTTCACATGGTACATAAGATATAATCTTATGACCAATGCTCATCCTAATCCCCCATAAAATTCATTCCAAAATCCTAATTGCAAAAATTTTATGAAGAGGAAAAGTAAATCTAACTAACACCTGCAAAACAAAGATTAGCTAAACAGACCATACAAATCCCAAGCATGTATATTGGACTTAGAACCCCACACATAGTAACCAAGTCCACCTGGCCTATTGGTTTATGCTTAGCGGTATAAGCACCTGCACAGCAAAAATATTTATATTTTTATTACAGCGCCTCTTAAGAACAATCCCCTGTAAGAGATGATGATTAGACTAAATCATCCTACCATTCATTATATGCACATACACCCTAACATCTAGACTAGAAAAAATACATCACAAAATAAATGCAAACATCAAACCATGCATCACCCTAAACTAAAGCTAGAAATAGTGACTTAGTCTAATGTGCGTGCTTTAAAAGGTTTGTTTGGTATGCTTAGCTATGGCTTTAAGGCTTAGATTTTCTAAGTGTGAAGATGTTCAATTTAGATGGGTGATTCCATTTAAGTGCTTAGTTGATTTGGGTGATTTTTATTTGGTGATTTATTTTGGTTTAAATGAATCCTACAATTAATCACTAAGTTATAAAGAGAGGGAAAAGAGAAGAGAACTTCTCTTTCCTTCCCAACCTTAAGTAATTTCTAAAGTGGATTCATATTTGATTTTATTTAGTGAATGTTTTATTATGTGTTTTAATTAATCCTAAGTTTAGATTTTCCCTAAACAAACATATTCAAAAGAAAGGCATTTTAAGATTAAGTAAAGTGAACTAATATCACAAAACACACATCACTTCATTTCTTTCCCAACATGTATAACATGCATATGAATGAATCCTAAGCATATCTATACATATAAGTGGAAATATTTAGCACACTTTATGATGAATGCTAAAAAATGTTACTTAAGAAAATGGGAATGCCATATGATGCATGATTTTTATTAAGTAGAAAAGGGGTATTCTTTTATCCCTTATTCATATGCACATGTGTATGTATAAAAGACATAAGTGAGTACGACACCATTGGTAGCACCAGGGGTGTAAGATACAAGACCTACTTAGGTCTACTTAAAGCCTCCCAACCCTAGGGTTGTCCAGACTACTATACCACTTTCCTTAAATACATATGCATGTACAAAAGAAATAAATGGAGAAAGAAAGATGTAAAGTTTATGTTTATTTAATTTTTGGTTTGTTTATGCAATTTATGTGTAAATGTAAAGATCCTTCTTAAGTTATAACATGGAAGGGGGTAAGGGTAGATTTTAAAAAAGTGATATGTTCTTTTAAAAGAACTATACACTTTGCAAATCTTATCCAAATCCATGTTAAGAGGAAAGAAAGGAAGCAAACATGAGACACATTTTTATATTCACATGCAAGCTTATAAATAAAATATAAGTAGCATGCCTTTCAATTTTGATATTTGATTTATAAGTTTTGAAAATTATTTTGAATTTAATAGTGATAATAGCCATTCATATTTATACTTTAGCCAAAACATGCAATTTGATATAAAGAAAATATTTCATTTCAATTTTGATGTTTAAAAGATATGAATGCATGAACTTCATATGACATACACATTTAGCATGCTAGGAAGGAAATAAAGTGATGAAAGCAATATAAATTCATTCACCCTAATTTATTCCTAAAGACAATCCTATGAAATCAGAAAGTTTAAAGTGAATCAAAGTTTGTTTAATGTAATTTTTGGAGAGGTTTCATATGTGCTTCTTGAAAGGGTGTGAAAGAATGTTTGCTAGCCCTAACCCATTTCTCCCATGTGTATGTCATTTTAGTTTAATCTTTAGATGATTAGATGATTTTTATATTTTGATTAGGTTAAGGTATGAATTAAGTATGTTAATTACCCATTGCCTATACAACCTTAGAATATTTAATCAAATAATTATGAGCCACTGATATGACATAAAACTACATAAAAAATTTAAATCAGCAATGCACCTAGAAAAGAAAAGGGGCCTAATGCAATTAGCTCATGATTAATGATTAATTAAATTAAAGGGTTTAATTTAAGTACTTTCAAACCCCTCTCACACATGTGAGTTAGATTTTGATTTCCTTAATGTACTTATGTTATTGAACACCTAAACATTAGTTAAGTTCTAGAAGGTTTTAAAATTATGTCAAATTAATTTGGTAGGTAATTAGTGGATTAATCCTTAATTTAGTTTAGATTAAGGAAGAGAGATGGGGTTTAAGGAATATCTTAAGGAAAATATCCTAAAATTATTCCCTAAACCTCTTATTTATTTAAACAAACCTTAATTAACTCAATCAAGGGATTAATCCACTGATTACACACTTAATTAGACTTAATTAAATTAGGAGAGCAATTAGAAATAAATTCAACAATTATCCTAATTAAACCATTAATAAATCCCAAGAAAATTAGGGGAGGCAGAAGTCATCCCACTAAATACACAGAAGTTTGAGATTAATTAATAGAATGATCAGAGGGTAATTAGCCTAATTAAATTCCCAATAAAACCCAAATTTAAAAAATAACACTGTTCAAAATCCATCAAAATTAAGTTTATAATATTATACATTCAATTATTTTTCATATGCAAGTTATTTCATAATTTTCTAATTTTTCTGCACTTAGATATAAATATTTGAAGTTTCCTTAATTAATAAAGTAATTAATCCCTTAATTATAAAGCTAATCCCATTGGCGCCATGTGGAGGCTGACGCGGTGCGCTCTTTCCATGTGGCGTGACAAGAGTGGCTATCTAAGTAGTCATATCATAGTGCCGCATCAGTGGAGATGCTATGCACTTTCTCTCCGTCCATCTGATCAAGGATCGGACGGCTTAGATTAGATCTACGATTCTTAAGGGATAATATGTGGATCCTATGTGTTTTTATGATGGCCGTGCATCCAAAATGCATGAATGGATGACCCATGATTCTTCTCTGATCTTCCCAAAAGGAGATGGCCACCTTCCATCTTCTACGAAAAGATCTGAGCTCAATTGAGCTCAGATTGAAACAAAATTCAACCCAGACCATCACCATGCAAGGGAGATCACATCTAATAGCTAGATTTTTATGAAGTAGAAATTCCTTTTACAAAGGATAACACCACATGTAATCTAAGCTCTGTTTAATGGCTTACCTCATCGGAGGCTATCACCGATGCTCGATTCCCTTGAAGTAGCTTCGTCGAGTGGAGATAAAGACTTGCTGAAGTTTTGAGATGTTGAAATTGGGTAGATCCTTCTATGGGCCAAGTCCACCTTCAACTCCTTGCGGCTTTGATCAAAGTGGTACCTCCCTTACCTTTGGAGCTTGGGAAAAGGTTTGGGTGAACTCGATTCAGTTCCCTGATGGAGCTTGTAAAGTGAATTGGCTTTGTATTGAGTGTGGAGTGAGATTGAATTTGGCTTGAGCTCCCCTATTTTTGGTTTGAGAAAATCCAAAAATGGAGAATTTAAAATCACTTGAGAGAGCTTGGGGAGACTTGGAAATAGCTTCTCTAGCTTCCCCCAGCTCAATCAAATTGGAGTATGATGAAATGAATTGGAATTAGGGGGAGTATATCTCCCCCTTGAAGGATTGGAATGCTGCAAGCTCCTTTGCCGTTTTGATCCAATACACCTCCTTGAGTGGGTTTGTTAGGCTATTAGAGGTGCCCTTGTATTCAGTTTTGGCTAGGGAAGGAGTGGAGGAGCTTGCTATGTGCTTAATTCAAGTGGAGGAAGGAATCTCATGTGCTTATTTCCATGGGGGTGGTCAGTTTTAATATTAGGTTGGGTTTGGCTGATCCAAACCCATTGGGTCATGTGCACCATGTCCCTTAGTGACCATGTGGTCCACTAAGAGGATGCCAAGTGTCCATGAAAAGGAATTGACCAAATTTCAAGTGGTTTTAATTTTAGGTTACCCTATGGCCTAGGAGTAAAATGGTCATTTGACTTTGATTTCAATTTGGGTATGTTTGATATGATTTAAAAATAGGTTAGGCAAAGTTTCCTTGAATTTGGAATTAGTTTAATGTGATTTGGCTCATGTTGACCCATTTAGGTCAAAATGGGTCAACTTGGGTCAGGTTGACCAATTGGTCAAATTTGATCAAACCAAGAGTTGGGTCAAGTTCATATGACCATTTGAAATATTTTGGTGGCTTTGGTTTGATTCAATTTGGTTTATATTTGGTTTTGGTTCAATTGAGTTCATTTAGGTCAAATGGGTCAAGTTGACCAAATTGACCCATTTGACCTATTTGGGTTTGTTCATGGGTTGGTTTATGTTTGGTTGGTCATATCAGATGGATTGGTATCTTTGTTTTCAATCAATTTGATTTATATTTGAGTTTGGCTCAATTTGACCTTTTAGGCCAAGTTGGGTTCATGGTCAATTGGGCTAGGTTAGGTCTGGTTGGCTAATTGAGGCTTTGGTCAAGTTCAATAGTCATTTTGGAATAAACTTGACCCATTGGTTTCAATCAATTTGGCTTAGATCAAGTTTTGACACATTTTGACTTTTTAGGTCAAGTTGGGTCAACTTGGGTCAAGTGGCCAATTGGGCTAGGTTAGGCTCAAATGTTGACTTGGTCAAGTTCAAACATTGATCATGAATGAGTTTTGATCAATGGTTTCAATCAATTTGGCCTATGGTAGATTTTGTCCAGTTTAGGTTTCATTTTGGCTAAGTGTTGACTTGGTCAACCCTTAGGTTTGACTTGGTTTGACCTAATTTGAGCGATTGATCATCATATGATGATTGTTGTTCATAATGTGAGGCTTAGATGGGCTTAGTTCAATCCAATTTGGATAGGATTAGAATTTGGCTCATAAGAGTACTTTAGGTCACTTTGGGTCAAGTGAGCCTAAGTAGGTCAAATGGCTTGGTCAAAGCTTGATTTGAGTTTGATTGAACTCACATATGGACTTATGATTGAAATATAAATTCATTTGCAAGTGATTTAAAGTCAAATGGGTTTTGATTCATTTAATAATTTAAAGTTCAAAAGGCTGAACATGAGTTTGACTTGGGTTTGATTTTTGAAGTTTTGGTTTGATGATCGAAGTTTGTGTTTATATTTGGATTCATAATTGAAAGATTGATTGAATCATGAAGAAAAATCAAGAGTTTGGCTTGATTTAAAATTGATTTGGCTAAGTTCAAGATTTTGACTTGAAAGTCTTAGGTTGAATTTTGATTGAATTTGATTTTGATTTTTGGAGTTGGTTTGAGTTGATTGAATTTATATTTCATTTATATATGTGAATATAAATAAAAATTTAAATGGGTTATGAGAAAATTTCATGAATTTGAAGTAATTTGAATTTGATTTGGGCTAAGTCCTTAAGAGGGAATCAAAGGACTTAGGAAATATTTTTGATTTGGATTTGAATCATAAGCTTCAATCATTTGGTTTCAATCATGGGTTTCAATCATGGGGTTCAATCATGTGGGATTGATTTGGATTTGGAAGAAATCAATTAAGTTGGAATTGATTTAAGTTTTACTTGAAGGAAGGAAGAGAGGAATTTGGTTCAAGTTATAGGGTAGGCAAATTTTCCTAATACTCCTAAATCATGACCTATTCCTATGGCTAACTCTTCTAAGCCTCTAGGGTTAGGTTGAGTGTCCACCTAATCACTAGATGTATCTTAAGACTAAGGAACTCTTAAAGTCTAAGAGAATCCCTACCTCTAAGATGGAGGGGGTTGAGAGCTCATCTTAAAAATGAGGTCAACATGCATGCCTTCCTGTGTTGTTCCATAGATTTTTGAAATACTCTGATTTGTGCTAAGACCATGAATAAGGAATCAAACCCTTCTTTGCAAGATTAAGAACACAAGGAGAGTACCAATCAAAAGGTAATTCCATTAATTCTTTATATGAATCATCCTCAAGTTCTACATGAACTTCAGGACTTGAGGATGATGATCCCAAAAAGAATCTCTTGGCGACATCTCTGAAGAAGGCGGCTTCCTTAACTACTAAACCTTCAACTTTTTAAGATGAAAGTGAGGTTAGAGCTAAGGTTCTTAATTGCTTCTTGATAGTTTCACATATATTTGATTTGAATACTTTGCTTTGTCTGGAGGTTCGATCTTCGTTGCTACCCCACTTGAGAGTCACCTCCAATGAAACCTTCTGAGAGGGGTTGGGTGGTATGCTAATCACATTAGACTCATCCTCCAAGTTGGATTCCAAGTCTCTATGAAAAGTAGGGGTACTCCAGTGAACTGGAACATAACCCCTATTGGCTAATGGCCAACCAGGGGGTCTTCCATCTCTAGAAATGCCTCTATTTCTGTCTCTACCTCTGCCTGGTGGAAGTCAAGTCATCCTACCCACATGTCCATATGATGAAATGAGCTGTGGGTGTAATGTGATATGCAGCTCTATTTCTTCTTCAATTTCCCTTTCTTGTTCACTTAGATTTTCAATTTTCTTTTATTTTTTATTTTTCTTAATTTTCTTTTGAATTTTAATTTGAATTTTTCCCAAGTTTATGAAAAGGGTATTTTGAGGAAGTTAGTAGGTCGCATCCTCATATATCTCAACCTCTCTGATTGAAAATGGATTTTCATGTCCTTTGACATAGTACTTAATCCCATCCTTCCTGAACTTGATGCACTGATGGAGGGAGGATGGAATCATTTTATTTTTATGTATCCAAGGCTTACCAAGAAAAGTGGTGAACGAAGTATTCAAATCAATGATATAAAACCTAGCTTCAATCTTCCAGTCACCTATCTCCAAAGGTAACACTATAGAACCTAAAGCCCTCTCGCCTTGTTCATTGAATCCTCTCAACATCATCCGATCTCCTCAGAGTTTGGAGATGTCGATCCTTAAATAGGTAAGGGTCTTTAGACTCATAATGTTCACCGATGCACCTGGATTGATAAGAACTCTGGAAAGTCTAAATATGCCCATATCCACTGTAATGTAGAGGGGACGGTTGTGCTCCATGTCCCCATAATAAGGTCTTCATCTCTAAAAGTGATACCTTGAGCTTCTCTAGAATAATGTGCCTCCTCTCTAATAGCAGTTAGCTGAGCTAAGCATATCTCAAGATCAAGGAGAGCCTTGATTAATGATTCCCTCATCTCTTTGGATAAGACAAAGGCATCATATATGCTTAGCTTAGATGGTAACTTCCTTAGGTGAGAGAGGACATTGTAGTCCACCATGGGCTAATCCTCCACAAGCATATCCAGGGGTGGAGCATCTAGTGGAGGGGCTTCTCGATCCTCTAAATTAATGACTTATTTTTCTCTATCTTGAGGAGCTACCCTAGGAGGTAGAACCTTGCAACTATGGAGGTTGACTTCGGTGATCTCTTATGGTAGGGTAATGGAAGATTATACCTGCACGTCAGGCTCGCCTACAGCTTCTCCTATAGGACCCTTAGAATCAGATGATTCGAAGTCTATCTCAAGAGGTGAACTCATAGTATTCAGAGTAGGAAAGTCTAACTCTGAATCAAAAAGAGAAAGATCAAAATTGTTATAGTTGTTGTTTAGACTTGAAGAGTTATCATTAGGAATAGATTTAGACAACCCATCAGAAGTGGCACATATATAATTCAAGCTAGCTTTATTCTTCAATTTCTTATATTTGATAGGAGGTACATAGTAGAAATTAAGTAAAGTAAGAGGGGTGAGGGATTTGATGCCCTCATATGCTAATATAAGATGTCTATAAGAAGATGAAATAGCTGAAGTAGAGGAGGTCACTGATGTAGTAGCTGCAATAGTGGACTGGAGGCTAGACTCAATCGATGGTTGCACTACTTGGCTATCCTAGGCTGACATAGACTGCTGCTGCTCCTGAGCTCCCTCTTTCCCTGAGTTGGCTCTGGCAACTTGCAAACCTTTCTTGATGTTGGAGGTTTGAGCTAGCTTAAGCACCTAGAAGGAAAGTTTCTTGATTATTGAAAAAAAATTATTAGAGGTTTTGGATAAGGAGATATCCCAACCTTCTTTGGTTTTAGAAGGATCACAAGTATCCCCAAGGATTACCTTAATGGAACTGGATGGTTATTCCATAAGGTATTCCTTCGGGATGACTATAGCACCGGTCTTGAAGCTATGTTCAAGCCAATCCTTGAATGTGAAGCAATCTTCCAAAACATGACCTAGCATATAGTGGTAGGGGAAAAAGTTAGGATCATTGCTTTTGCCCACTTCCTCCGGTCTCCTAGGTTGAGGTAGCTAAAAATTAAGCTTCTTTAAGAGATTCTTAAAGATCTTCCTGATTACCTCCCTCTTAAATGAACAGGCTTGTTAAGTTTATCCAAAAGAGTAGGTGGACCATAGCTACCTAGCAACGGGTATGTGTACCCTGCTGCTGATGATGTGGCTGAGGAGGAGCCAGTGCAGGCCATGGAGGCTGCTGTGGCTATCTCGGTGGTGGTAGAGGAGGTGAAAGTGATGGCTGTGGAGCACAGGGTCTCTCAAACTGCTCTATGGCTGATTGTTTCCCATTATCTACTACTATAACTACCCCGGGATTCTTCTAAAAAGCTTTATGTGGCTTCTGCTTTATTGATTGATCTAAAAAAGGTGACCGTTTGGCTTCTCCTTGTAAACTAGCCACCTTATTGATTATTTTCTTAAAAGTATTAATGGTGAAACCTTTGAGCATGAAGGAAACTGGGCTATGGATATTCTTAAGCAGAATTTCAATGACATGTTGTTCAGACAGCTGTGGTTTGCATTTCGTACTCAAATTATGTCATCTGAGAATGTAATCAATGAGGGACTCACCGGGGTTTTGTTGAGCCACAACGAGATTACCTACAGTCACCATTTATTGAGCTCTAGCAAACCTCTTGATGAAGAGTTGCTCTAACTCAGTAAAAGTCTTCACTGAACTATCAGGAAGTTTAACATACCAATCAAAGGCTATGCCTGCTAAGCTATTAACAAAGAGACATTAGAGTGAAGCATCACTGTCGCTGGTGTTGTAACAACTAACCCTGAAGTGCGCAATATACTAGCTCTGGTTCCCACTGCCATCGAAGCTCTTGAAAAAAGGAGGCATGAAACCCTTAGGATATTGGATGGCATCAAATTCCTCTGACTAGGGTAACCCTTTGGAACTGATGATTCTTCTCAGGCTTGAGCCAATGCTTCTCTCACCTATTGCTCAACCATAGTCTTAATATCTTTTTCCTATATGGAGGTACTATCCACTACCTTCCTATACATGTTGGTGCTACCCTGCTTTACTAGAGGTAAAGTCTTGGCTGGATCCAAGAAATGCACTAACTATGGCTGAGTTGTCTCTATAATAGTAGTATGGACTATCGGTGATTATTTTTGAAGTGCTAAGACTGCTGCTAACAAGTCCTCGAGCTGCTTCTCCATCCTATCTATTTGATCATCTTTTTGCTTTATCTATTGAAGGAGGTGTTGGTCGAGTAGGTTGTATCTCCCTGCTCGGCCTCAGCACCTTCCATAGTCTGTTGCTCACAAAGGAGAGAACCCCGATTATCTACCATGTGCATCCCCACTGAATCTTCCAATAGATCATCCTCATTGGGATCATAGCTAACTTTCTCCTCATCGGACCTGTCATATCCTAAGATCTCCTTCTTCTCCATGAGATAATTTCCTACAATATCATTTAGAGAATGGTCTATTTGAACTCGCACAAAGAATTTAGGCTGACCAATGGTGGGATCACTATAATGTACTGTGAGGCACTAGACCTCCCCTACTGTTGAAGAGTTAACCATGTGATGGCTATACTCGCTGGAAGAAATATGCTCGTAGTTGTCACTGAATCTATATGGAGTGGCACTCTTAGGAGGATCTATCATTATAGGTGCAGCTGAACTGTCACCCTCTCCTTTAATAATTGCAATCTCCATCATATGCTATGGTGGTGGTGGTGACAGGATGACTACGATACTTCAAGGTTGCCATTCCTTCTAAACCACTAATGGGGTGGAAGGTCAAGCAGAGAGCTGACACAGTGGGTAGATGGGATAGGATCTCATGGCCATAGCGGATCTCAGGTCCTCTTCTCTCGATGTGGCCTTCATGGCCTTAGAATAGATCTGAAACATGCGGGGATGGGTGCGAAAAAGCGTTGTAGTGGAGGCACCACTGACTCTCTTAAGATAGGAGCTGTTCTCCTATGATGTGTAGTCCCTGTGAGCATGAGTAAGATGCTATCTATATGGTCGGCATGGGTAGCACATTGATCTGGAAAATCTACAAGTGCAAAGGCTGCTAACTATCGGCTATACCTCCAGTGCTCTTGACTAGTAACGTGAACTGATGTGCTAGCCTCTCTAGCCCTCTCCTGCCTAAGTTTCCTACCCACATTATGCGGAATGACTAATCTCAAATCAAACTGATCCCCAGACTCAGATCGTCCGTAGACTCCACCTACTCAATGTAAAATTAAATGGAGGCTGGCGTATGACCTTCTCCTTTCACTGACAGGTGCCTGGAACTAAACCGCTAGTGGAGGTGAAGCAAAAATCCTCCTTACATTCTCTCTGTCAGACCCAGAGAGAGGGTGGAACTGGTTTGCTGTAACCAGTGGGGAAACCATCATGGGTAGATCCTCTACAATGGATTGAGTAAGAACCTCTAATTCCCTAGCAATGCAAGTGTGGTAACGCTTTATCATGCGGTTCTTATTTCTTCTTTGGGTTCGGGTAGGGCAAGCGGAGTAAGAGCTAGATTCAACCTCAAAAGCAGGGGAGACAATCCTTGGGATCAAGGGAACCTTCCCCTTGGAGGGTGCTAGTGAGTAGGTGCTAGCCCTAACTGGGGAAGCATGGGGAACAACTGGGCGCACTGGCGCTATCACTAACACTACTACTGTGGGAACTGCCACTACCTTCCTCTTCAATGAGGGAATATTTGAGTCAGACGACATGTCGATCAGGATGACTGGCTTTTGCTCGGTCACCGTGCTCCTGCTAATAGTCATGAGGGGGTGCCCTCACATATAATCCTTGCCCCCATGAAGCCTCGATCAAAGTGGATGAGGTGGGCATAGTCAGATAGGGGAAGGCTGGCTTGATCTAGGGCCAAGTCCATCCCATGAGGAAACAAGAACATATACTTTTGCGCTGCCATTGCAATCAACTAAAATAGAAACTAAAACTGACGCTGAATGAAAGTCTGCAATGTTGAAAATAAACTTAAATCAGATTCCTATTTTTTGTTAATATTTGAATTCGAATTTTATAATTTGAACCCACACTTAACATCTTGAAAGTGTTAAGTGGGGATCAAATAGATTTAGAAGAGATTTTGAGATTGATTGAAAAGAGGATTTTTTGAATGTAGAATCCACTTTCAATAAATTTGGGTATGTTAAAAATGGGTTCAAATATTTTTGAAGAGATGCTTCCATAGGTTCATGTTTGAATTCTGATTTTTGATTTTGAGGACACTTTATTTAACAAATTTGAATATTTTAAGGTAAAATTTGTTTTGGTTTGAGATTTTTGGAATTTACTCAATTAGCAAATTTGGGTATGCTAAGTGAGGTGTTTGAAAATAATTTCTTCTTTTTTCTTTGTTCACTTTGTTTTGTAAATCATTTGTGATTTTAAAAATGGGATCCTCATTTAGCAAATTTGGGTATGCTAAATGAAGGATCCAAGTGTATTTTGTTTTTGAAAATAAGATTCTTACCAAATTTAGGTATACTAAAGAAATCCTAATGTGTTTCTTTTGAATTTGATTTTGTTTTGAAAAAGAGGATCCTTAGCAAATTTGGGTATGCTCAAGAAATCCTAAAGTGTTTCTTTTTATTTTTGACTTGATTTTGAAAATAAGATTCTTAATAAATTTGGGTATGCTAAGGAAATCCTAATGTGTTTTTTTTTTGTTTTTGTTTTTGGATTTTGTTTTGAAGATGGAGACTTCACTTTAGCAAATGTGGTATGCTAGAATGAATTTTCAATGTGTTTTAAATTTTTGTGAAATGGAGATTCAACTTAGCAAATTTGAGTATCCTAAATGAAATTCCAAAAATGTGTTTCAAATTATCTTTTGAAGATGGAGACTTCACTTTTAGCAAAGTGGCATGCTAAAAATGAAGTTCCAAATGTGTTTTGAAAATTTTGTGTTTTGAAAATGGAGACTTCATTTTAGAAAATATGGTATGCTAAAATGATGTTCCAAATGTGTTTTGAAAATGGAGACTTCATTTTAGCAAATATGGTATGCTAAAATGAAGTTCCAAATGTGTTTTAAAAATTTTGTGTTTTGTTGATTTTGAAAAGAGAGATTTCCATATAACAAATTTGGGTATATAAGATGGAAATCAATTATGTTTCATCTTTCAAGGATGTAATTTTGTGTGTGATTATTGCTTTTTCTTTTGAAGGAGGAAATTCCAACCTAATCATATATGGAATATGTTAAGTTGGATTTCAAAATAGTGTCATTTTATTTGGGAATGAAATCTTCATTCAATAAATTTGGATATATGAATGGAGATGTTCATATGTACTTTTTGAAAGTTTATTTTTGATTTTGATTGGAAATGAAACCTCCATTCAATAAATGTAAGTATATTGATTGGAAATGTTTCATATGTGCTTTTTAAAAATTTATTTTTGATTTTTATTAGAGATGAAATCTCTATTCGATAAATATGGGTATATTGAATGGAGATGTTCATATATGCTTTTTGAAAAGGTGAAAATTCTGACTTAACACATGTGGAATGTATTGAGTGGAATTTTAAAGTTGTGATTTTGCTTGAAGATGTAACATCCATCCAACACATTTGGATGTTTTGAATGGAAAGGCCCATCTTCAAATTTTGTGGTTTTTTTTTTTGAAAGTTTATGATTGTTGGAATTTTATTTTTGAAAATGAATTCTTCATCAAAATGAATTGATTGAAGAAGTTCACTTGCGCTTTTAGAAAATATGATTGTTAGTTTAATTTTTGAATTATTTCTACATTTAATAATTATGAAAATTATTAGATGTGGTGTAATATTTTATTAAGTGTATCTTGAAAAAGTGCTTTTGAAAAGCAAGACTTTTATGAAGAATTAATTTTGTCTTAATTTTTTTGGAATGAACCTTTCCTTACCATAAAAATGGTAAGGAAGAAGTCTTTGATCACTTTCTTTTTATTAAATTTTTATTTTCACCCATTGGAGAACCCAACAGGGGTTTTAAGACCAACATGGGGTGAGGTCCTAAAATCTAAAGATGTTGGCTAACTTAACTTAAGGATGAAATAAGCTAAGTGCCAACAAAAAAGAAAGATAGTCTTGGATTCATACAAAAGTACAAAACCAATATCGATACTTGGAGACAATGATCATTTACCAAAGATGGAGAGAGGAACCATCCCCAGCGCAGTCGCTAGAAAAATCTATGGTGAAAATTTTTATTATATATTCCTGCCTTCATCTATCCCCTTCCCTTTCAGAAAAGAAGGATAAATGAAAATAGAAATATATAAAACTCATTGTTGAGACACCACGTAGATCCGTAGATGTTCTTATTAGGGTGATCGGGTACGGCATTGAGGAAAGGTGTACTATCTCAAAAGATAGAAGTCACCACCCTACAATGGACCTAATTACCTTAATAAGGACTCTTAAGGACTATGGGTCTTCAGAATGTACTAGAGATTCTTCCCCTACTTTATATGGAAAAGTAAAATAGGGTTTATTTTAAACTGAGTTCGTTAAGTTCCCTACAGGGGCAAGCCTTCATAGCTAATTACATCCTAAAGAACGGGATTCCTTAGGAATACTCTCGATTAATGTAAATGATCAGTCTCCAAAGATTTTGAAATGTAGGACTTTCAATTGATTGGTTTATTTTTAGAAAAGTTAAGTGGGATCGATCAAGAGGAGAGACTTCTTATCGAAGCTAAATGAAGATAAGTAGGGGAAGCTTAGGATACTAGGAAGCCTAGTAAGCATCCTAAACTACCTTATGGTTGGGCTTTACATTTTTAAAATTGAGTTAAGTTGTTTGAGTTAAATTTTTATTAGAAATGTAGATCTTACAATTCCATAATATAAGGTTATGAAAATTTCTAAGAGGCGAGGATTTATGCCTATAGCTCGTAAAGGGAAGTAGCAACCTCTGATCCTAAATCTAAGGAGCTTTGGCGAGGGCCAAAATCATGACCTAAATCTAAGAAAAAAATGGGTATTTGGTTTACCTGCATAAGAGAATATAAATCACTCGACTGTTGGACTTACAACTACCTAGGGGTGGCTGCCAACTAACTCCTATGATTTTAAAACATGTAGGCAAGTCATATATTTTTGCAAGATAGCAAGGTTGTTGTTTATTTAGAAAAGAGACTAAGTCCTTAAACCCACTCTTTAAGAGACTAGATCATGCGGGGCATGATTTTAATGACTTAAATCCAATGCAAAATTTTCATATATTTTATTTTTTTATTGGACAATCAATTTGACATAGGCTTTAGGATTCATATGCCTAATGCATATGAAATTAGATTATGGGCCAAAATCAACAAGATAAGGAGGTGTGTTTACACCATGGCTCTCAAAGGTCAAGCCAAGTTCTCTGACAAAGGTGGAAACCCTCCAATCAAGAGTGAAATAATATACTTTTTATGCATGATGTGAGAAGAGTAATACAACATCCAGCTAAGGGGTTGCTAATTCTTTTATCTTGATTTATAGCCTATGCTTTAGATGAGGTTATGAGTTATTTATTTTTAGTTTGAATTATTTATGTTGGATAGAAAATTTATTTTCTTAAGAGCCTAATCGTCATCCAGGCCATACATCAAAGCAAGAAAGGAACTAGAAAAATGATGCCATCTTAATGCACAGGCTAAACAAACATCAATCAATTTATAAAGCTGGTGCAAAAGAAGAAGAGGCCATTTGTGGTTGGGATCCACCGTACGAACCCAAAAATAAATTGGGTAGCTGAGCTCTACCATCATACAACTTAGATTACAAATGAATTAATTATAATTAAGTAAGGAATTCATGTTATGGGGGTCTTCATTCTTCATTCTTCATTTCTTCTTTCTTCTTTCTCCTTTCTTCTTTTTTTTCTTTCTTCTTTCTTCTTTTGGTTGGTTGGAATGTGGTTGCTCCAAAGGCTTCACAAGGTATATAAGACATGATCTTATGACCAATGTTCATCCTAATACCCCATAGCAATCATTCCAAAATCCTAATTGCAAAATTACATGAAAAAGGAAAAGTAAATCTAACTAACACCTACTAAACAGAGATTAGCTAAACAAACCAAAAATCCCAAGAATGTATATATATATATATATATATATAAATTGGACTTAGCACCCCACACATGGGTAACCAAGTCCACATGGCCTATTTTGGATTATGCTTGGGGGTATAAGCACCTACACAACAAAAATAATTTTATATTTTTATTACAATGCTCCTTAAGCATAATCCCCTGTAGAAGATAATGATTAGACTAAATCATCATATCATTTAGTCTGCACACATACATCCTAACATCCATATTAAAATAAAACATCACAAAATAAAAGCAAACATTAAATCATGCACCTCCCTAACCTAAAGCTAGAAATGGTGACTTAGCCTAATGTGTCTGCTTATTAAGGTTTGTGTGGTATGCTTAGCTTGGCTTTAAGGTTGAAGTTTTCTAAGTAAGAAAATGTTCAACTTAGAGGGTTTGTTTTATGTAAGTGATTTAGTTGCTTTGGTTGATTTTATTTTGTATTTTGATTTGGTTTAAATGAACCTAGAATTAATTACTAAATTGTAAAGAGAGGGAAAAGAGAAGAGAATTTCTCTTTCCTCCCTACCTTAAGTAATTTCTAAGGTAGATTCATATTTGATTTTTATTTTAATGAATATTTTATTATGTGTTTTAATTAATCCTAAGTTTAGATTTTCCCCAAACAAACTTATTCAAAAAGAAAGGCATTAGTTAAATATCATCATAAAAACTCATCACTTCATTTCTTTCCCAACATGTGTAGCATGCATATGGATGAATCCTAAGCATATCTATACATACAAATGGAAATGTTTAGCACACCTTAATGATGAATTATAAGTAGTGTTACTTAAGAAATTTTTGGATGCTTTAGGATGCATGATTTTCATAAGTAAAAAAGAGTGATTCTTTTATCCATTTTTCATATGCACATTTACAAGTATAAAAGACACAAGTGAGTACAGTGCCATTGTTAGCACCAGGGGTGTAAGATACAAGACTTACTTAGGGATACTTAAAGCCTCGCAACCCCGGGGTTGTCTAGACTAATATAGCACTTTTCTTAAATACATGTGCATATACAAAAAGAAATGCATGGAAAGAGAATTATGCAAAAATGATGGAGCTCCTCTATTTTTGGCTTGAAGAAATTGAGAAGAGGAGAAATGGAATTGGGTTTAGGAAGCTTGGGGAGACTTGCAAATGCTTGCTCTGAGTTCCCTAAGCTCAGTCGAGTGTGAGGTTGTTGGAATCAAGTGGAATTAGGAGGAGTATATCTCCGTCTTAAAGGATCATATAGCCTAGCTTCCCTTTGCCATTTTTGATCAATTGACCAAATGGGATGAGTTTGTTAGGTTGTTAGGACATGTACATGGTTTGGTTTTGGGTGTGGAGTGGAGTAGTGAAGCTCCCATGTGCTTTAATTGAGTGGAGGAGGGATCCCAAGTGCTTAATTCCTAAGTGGGTGGTCGGTTTGGCCATTGGGTTGGGTTTGGCTAACTCAAACCTAATGAGTCATGTGCACCATCCTCATTAGTGACCATTTGGTCCATTAAGAGGATGCCAAGTGTCCATGAAAAGGAATTGACCAAATTCCAGGTGGTTTTGATTTTAGGTTACCCTATGGCCTAGAAGTAAAATGGTCATTTGGCTTGGATTTCAGTTTGAATATGTTTGGTATGATTGAAAAGTGGGTTGGGCCAAGTTTCAATGAATTTGGAGTTGATTTGGCTCATGTTGACCCATTTAGGTCAAAATGGGTCAACTTGGGTCAAGTTGACCAATTAGATAAATTGGGTCAAACCAAGGGTTGGGTCAAGTTTATATGACCATTTGAAATATTTTAGCTTCATTAGTTTGGTTCAATTTGATTTATATTTGAATTTGTTCATTTGATTTCATTTAGGTCAAATGTGTCAAGTTGACCAATTTGATCTATTTGAGTTAGGTCATGGGTTGGTTTGGGTTTCATTGGTCATATGGAATGGATTGGTATCTTTATTTTGAATCAATTTTGGTTTAATTTGATTTTGGCTCAAAATGACCTTTTAAGTCAAGTTGGGTTCAAGGTCAATTGGGCTAGGTTGGGCCTAGTTGGCCAATTGAGACTTTGGTCAAGTTCAACAAGTGATTTGGAATGAACTTGACCCATTGGTTTCAATCAATTTGGCTTAGATCAAGTTTTGCCACATTTTGACTTTTTAGGTTAAGTTGGGTCAACTTGGGTCAAGTGGCCAATTAGGCTAGGTTAGGCTTAAATGATGACTTGGTCAAGTTCAAACATTTATCATGAATGAGTTTTGATCAATGGTTTCAATCAATTTGGCATATGGTGGATTTTGGCTAGTTTAGGTTTCATTTTGGCTAAGTGTTGACTTGGTCAACCCTTAAGTTTGACTTGGTTTGACCCAATTTGAGTGATTGATCATTTCATGATGATTGTTGCTCACAATGTGAGGCTTAGGTGGGCTTAGTTGAATCCAATTTGGGTAGGATTAGAATTTGGCTCATAAGGGGTACTTTATGTCACTTTGGGTCAATTGAGCCTAAGTGGGTCAATTGATTTGATCAAGGCTTGAATCAAGTTTGGTTGAACTCACATATGGACTTATGATTGAAATATAAATCCATTTGCAAGTGATTTGGAGTCAAATGGGTTTTGATTCACATGATAATTTCAAGTTCAAAGGGGTGAACATGAGTTTGACTTGGGCTTGATTTTTCAATTTTGTTTTGGTTTGGTGATTGAAGTTTATGTTTATATTTGGTTTCATGATTGAAGGATTGATTGAATCATGAAGAAAAATCAAGGGTTTGGCTTGATTTGAATTTGATTTGGCTAAGGTCAAGAGATTGACTTGAAAGGCTTAGGTTGGATTTTGGTTGAATTTGGATTTGAGTTTTGAATTTATTTTTGGTTTGATGATTGAAGTTTATATTTATATTTGGATTCATGATTGAAGGATTAATTGAATCATGAAGAAAAATCAAGAGTTTGATTTGATTTGAATTTGATTTGACTAAGTTCAAGAATTTGACTTGAAAGGCTTAGGTTGAATTCAGGTTGAATTTGGGATTGATTTTTGAATTGAGTTTTGGACATTTGAATTTATATTTCATTTATATTTGTGAATATAAATGAGAATATAAATGGGTTATGAGAAAATTTCTTGAATTTGAATTGATTTAGATTTGATTCAGGCTAAGTCCATAAGATAGAATCAAAGTGACTTAGGAAGAATTTTTGAAGTTTGGAATCCAATCATGGGCTCCAATCATAGATTTCAATTATTTGGAATTGATCCATGATTTGAGAAAATCTATTGAATTGGTTTAAGGTTTGAGTTAGAGTTGGAGTTGATATGAGTTTGGAGTTTTAACTTGGAAGAAGGAAGTGAGGATTTGGTTCAAGTTATAGGGTAGATAAATTTCTAACCCCCCTAAGGCATAACCTATTCCTATGGCTAACTCTGCTAAGTCTCTAGGGTTAAGTTAAGTGTTCATCTAATCACTAGGAGTATCTTAAGACTAAGGAAACACATAGTGTCTAAGAGAAGCCCTATGCCTAAGATGGAGGGGTTAAGAGCTCATTCTAAAAATGAGGTCAATAATCATCAAACAATTAATATATCTACAGTGAAAGAATAAGAGTCCATTGTAGTCGGGTACCGCCGTACAACCCAAAAATGAAAGTGGGTAGCCGAGCTCTACCCTTATACAACCTGATATATGAAAGAATAATTTTAATTACAATAAATGAATGGGAGCAATTGGGGGTCTTCAAATCTTCAAAGCACATTCTTTCCTTCATTTCCTTCTTTCATTTGGTTGGGCAAGCACCATAGGATCACATGGTACATAAGACTTGGTCTTGTAACCAATGTTTATCCTAAGCCCCCATAACACTAATCTTAATTCCTAATGCAAAATCATATTAAAAATAGGAAAAGTAAATCTAACTACACCTGCAAAACAAGTGTTAGCTAAACACACCATATGACCCAAGCAGTTATATGAATAATTTAGACTTAGCACCCTACACATGGGTAACCAAGTCCACCTATCCTAATGTAGATTATGCTTAGGGGTTAATTAACTTGCACAACAAAATATTTATATTTATTTTAAACATCCCTTAAGCATAATCTCCTATATAAAATATGATTAGGCTAAGCTCGACCTAACATCCAGCCTATGAGGCATACACCCTAACATCTAGTCTACAACATGACATCACAAAACAAAACATACATCAAACCATGCATCGCCCTAATGCTAGAAGTGGTGACTTAATGTAATGTGTGTGTTAAAGCTTGTGTGGTATATCCTAGCTAGGCTTTATAGTTAAGCTTTCCTAGGCATGAAAGAAATTTAATCATAAAGGGTGATTTCACTTTAAATGGTTTAATCAATTTGCAAATTTTACTTAATGTTTTCTTTTATTTCATTTGACCTACACTTAACAACTAAGTATTATTAAGAGAAAGAAAGAGAGGATCACTCTCTTTTATCCCTACCTTAAGTCACATCTAAAGTAAGTTAATTAGCTAATTCTCTTTGGTGAATAGCTTATTATATATTTTAATTAGTCCTAAGTTTAGGTTCACTTTAAATAAACTCATTCAATAAGAAAGACATTTTAAGGTTAGTTAAAATGAATTATTATCACATAACACATGTTTGTTCATTTCTTTCCATCATGTATATCGTGCATATGATTAAAGCTTAAGCATAACTATACATGCAATTTATATCTTAGCACACTTAGATGATAAATGTGAGCAAATGCATTTGGAATTAATATTTCATTTGGCTGACTGATTTTATCATATTGATTTAAAGCTCTATCTAAATTCTTATGCAAAAACATAAGGAAAGAACCTTAAATCACATGACAACTCAACTCAACCAATTAAGCAGAGTATGAATGCATATCGTTTTAATAGAAAAAGGAGGTTTTCATTCATTAGCTAAGTACACATCCACATTTATAAAAGTTCTAAGCAAGTATGATGCCATTATTCTACACCAAGGGAACAATGTAGGAACCTCTTTGAAGCTACTTAAAGCTATACGTCCCTAGAATATCCATACCAATATGCCACTATCCTTAGATACACGTGGATGTATAAACAACTACAAGAATATAAAGCCATCCAAAAATTATATTTTGATTTGATTAATTTATTTTATTTAAATGAATTAAAGCTCAATCTAGATTCTAATATCCAAATGCATAAGAATGAAATCAAGCAGGTATGTCGCCATTGTTCTACACTAAGGGAACGAGGTAGAAACTTCCTTAGGGCTACTTAAAGCCGTGCTTCCCTGGGACGTCCAGACTAATATACCGCTAACATTCTTACTGATGCGTATCAACACATGAATGTAAAGAAGAGACTTTATTTCATACACCAAATTTATATTCACTTGCATTTCTTATGTATATATAACTAAATTTATGATATATATGTATATTCATTCATTAATAGACTTTTGAAAATATATATTTAAGATTTAATAGTGATACTAGCCATACATATTTTCAATTTAAATCAACACATGCAATTTGACATAAAAGAAATCATTTTATTTAATTAATTTTAAAAGAGATGGATGCCTGAATCATATGACATACAACAATTAGCATGATTAGAAAGAAATAAAATAACACAAATATGTGATTTCATTCAAATCAACTAAGGTCTAAGGACAATCAAACTAAATAAGATTATTTAAAACAAATCAAAATTCTTTAATGTCATTTCATCTTTATGTTTGATTTGAGTTAAGGAAAGTAAAAGAGGTTTTCTAACCCTAATTCCATTCCCCATATGTGACTTAATTTGGTTTAATGAAGGATAAATAAGTTGATTTTATATCTTAATTAGGTTAGGGTATGAATTAAGTCAATTAATTAATTCTTACTTACATCACCTTAAGCTAACTAATTAATTAATAATGATCCAATATGATATGCAACCACATGAAAAATAAATTTTGCAATCCTCCTAAGAAATGACAGGGGACTAATGCAATTGGCTCATCATTAATAGTTAATTAAGATTAAGGGATCTCACTTAATTACTTTTATGGTTTTCCCACACATGTCAGCTAACCATAATTTCATCAACTCTCCCTTTAGGTTATTGAACACCCAAAGAGCTACCCAAGGTTATTTAAAGGTGATTAGATGTGAAGTGGATTTTAAGTTAAGTTAATTAAGCTCATTAACTCATTTGATTAAGCATTAAGCATTTTCAATTAATGAAATGGAATTAACTTAAGGAAAGAGATCAAGAAAGAGGCCCTAATCTCAATCCCTAAGTCGCATATTGATCACCTAGGCTTTGATTTTTATCTTGGAGATTAACTAATTAATTAATCAATTAATTACCTCACCAATCATTTAATTAATTTAATTTCAAAAAGTAAAGAAAACCTAAGAAATGAATTGGGAAAAATATCCCAATCATATTCCCTAAGCTCCCTTACTATTTAATAGAGGTAATTAGGCTTAAATAATTAATTAAGCCACTGTTCATTCACTAATTATGATTAATTAAATTAAGAGAGTGATTAAGGCTTGATCAATTAATTTTTCTAATTAAGCACCCAATAAAATCCCAGAAAAATAGAGGAGGTAGATGTCATCCCCCTAAATATCCACAAAAATTTGAGATTAATTGGGTGATTAATTAAGGAGTAATTAAGCTAATTAAATTTTTAATTAAATCTTCATTAAGCCAAAATCACTATTTAAAATTGATTAAAAATAATTTTCCTAAATTATACACTGAAATATCTTAAAAATGAGCCTAAGTTTGTATTTTTTGAAATTTTCAAGGATTAGTTATGATTTTTAGAAGTTTCAGGCTTAAAAATGGATTAATAAGGCCTAATTAAAGCTTTAATCCTGTCAGGCCATGTGGCGGTTGACGCATCGCACTTTTCACATGGTGCGATGGGATTGGCTATTTAAGTTGTCACATCCGAAGGCTGACTCGGATGGCGGCAGACTCGCTTTCCCGTGGACCGTCCGATCTAAGATTGGACGACCATAATTTGATCCATGATTTTGAAGGATTAATCAAAGGATCTAACATGATTTAATCATGGTCGTCTGTTCAAATCATGTGGAATGGATGACCCGTGATCTTTCTTCTTCGTGAGCGATGAAAGACGGATGCCGTCCATCTTTTCCTGTTCGATCCGAGCTCACCTAAGCTCGGATTGGGATCAAATTGATCCCACACATTGAGAAGAAGGAGAGGAACACTTCTAATGGTAAAAAAATGCATGACATTCAAATTATCTTTATAAAAGGCCAACCTATTTTTCATATAAGGCTTAGTTTTGCAAAATTACCTCACCGGAGCTTATGTCTGGCAGTGGATTAATGGAGGTAGCTTTGCCTAGTTGAAGCAAGACCCTATTGAGAAGCTTTTGGCTTGATTTGAAGTAGGTTGCTCCCAAGGCCAAACTCTTCCTATTTGGCAATCAGTCTTGGTTGAACTTCTATCTTTGGCACTTGGGAAGGCTTGGAGATGATTCGGTTGGCCTCGACAAAGTAAGGGGATGGTGTGGGTGCAAGGAATTGAAGTTTGGTCAAGTAGGGGAGGAGTATTGCTCGGAAGGGTGTTGCCCTATTTTGACTTCACTCAGGGAGGAGGAATGCCGATTGAGGGAGCTTGGGGAGTGCTTGGAATATCTCTGTGGGATTTCAAAAGTGGCTAGGGAAGTCTCACAAAGCAATTGATATCGTTTGCTGCTCAAATTGAGGGGGTATACCCCTCAATTGCACATGATGGATGTATGAGATTGATCCCACAAAACCCACCGATTGGCCACCATCGAGTTGTCTGAGGGGTAACCGTCAGCTCCATGTGGCACGCCAAGAGTTGTCAAAGTGGTGGCAGGAGTCTCAAGGCTTGATATGGAAGGATTGTGTGTTGTTGGTTCTTTACCTTTGCCCATGGGGTTCGACCATGGAGGTGGCTATTTGGATTGCTTCCCTTGGTCCATGGCAAGTGCTAAGATGGCTTAGGGTGGGCTAAGGTGGTCTAGGAGTTCCTCATTTGGCACTTTAATAGCTGCCATGGGGAGGCAAAGTGGACTTTACCATTTAAAGTAAGAATTCAATGCAAAGAGAGGGTGTCCATTGGTTAATCCCCTAAGAATGGGTCCCACAGACTTGGGCTAGTTTGGAGCTGGCATAGGATTAATTTGGGTCGGGTTAGGTCAGCCACCAAAGTTTCATAAGTTGGTTTTGGATGATTTGGCTAAATTTGGTCAAAATAGGCTCATTTGGGTTAGGTTGGGTTGGGTTGACCAATTGGTCAAATTGGGTCAAACCAAGATTTGGGTTAGGTTCAATTGGTTAATTGAAAATGATTGTAGGCATTGGTTTGGTTTAATTTGGGTTTAATTTAAATTTTTGTCAATTTGACCCTTTAGGTCAATTTAGGCTAGGTTGGGTCAAGTTGACCAATTGGTCAAATTGGGCTTAATCATGGCTTTAGTCAAGTTCAATAAGTGATTTGGAATGAACTTCAGTTATTGGTTGCAATTAATTTGGATTAAAACATGATTTTACTCATTTTGTCTTTTTAGGCCAATTTGTGTCAACTTAGGTCAAATAGCCAATTGGACTTAGTTTGGCTCAATTGATGGTTTGGTCATGTTCAATCATTAATTATGAGCGGGTTTGAGTCAATGGTTTCAATCAATTTGATATATGGTGGGTTTTGGCTAATTTGGGTTTAATTTAGGCTAAAGGTTGCTTTGGTCAAAAGATCAAGTTGACTTGGTTTGACCCAATTCAAGATAATTGGTCACTCTAGAATGATTGTTGATCATGATATGGGGTTTGAATGGGATTAGTTCAATCCAATTTGGGTTGGATTAGAACATGGATCAAAAATGTCTTTTAGGTCACTTTGGGTCAAGTGGACCTAAATGGGTCAATTGGCTTAATCATGGCTTGATTCAAGTTTAGTTGATCTCACATATGGTCTTTGGTTGAAAATATAAATCCATTTGCAAGTGGTTTGAAGCCATATGAGTTTTGGTTCATATGATAATTTCAAGTCAAAAGGGGTCAATATGGACCTAACTTGGGTTTGGTTTGATAATTGTAGTTTGTATTAATATTTGGAATAATGATTGAAGGAATGATTGAATCATGAAGAAATCCATAGATTTCGAATGGATTTGGTTATCATTTAGCCAAGTTCAAGAATTTGGCTAAAAGGCTAAAATTGGGAATTTGATTCAATTTGGGTTTGGTTTTGGCCATTTGGATTTATGTTTCATTTATATTTATAAATATAAATGAAGATATAAATAGTTCATGAGAAAATCACTTGGGTTTAGAGTGATTTGGAAGCAAATTTGACCAAGTTGAGGGATGTAGGTCAAAAGGGCTTAAGTAGAGAATTGGTTTGATTTGATTTATTTTTTATTTGATTTGAATGGTTTGAATTTAGATTTCATTTATATTTGTGAATATAAATGAATTAATGATTGATTTATAAAGAAATCAACCAAATTTGATTTGGTTTGAAGGAGATTTTGGCTAAGCATATAATGATTGTTCATATGGCTCAGAAAGGGATTTTGGAGTTTGAATTCAATCACAGGTTTCAATCATTTGGAGTTAGATTTGAATTAGAATTTGGGGTTTGGATTTGATTTGAGATTAAATTTTATATTTAAGAAAATCAATTTAATTGGGATTGATTTAAATTTGGTTAAGGCTAGGTCCATAAGATAAAATCAAAAGGGATCTTGAATTTAAATTTAATCATGAGTTTCAATCATTTAGAGTTAGATTTATGATCTTGGAATTGAATTTGAGGTTTGGTTTGAAAGAAGGAATTAAGAATTGGGTTTAAGGCTATAGGGTAGGCAAGTCTTCCTAAATCCCTAAGGCATAACCTATTCTTATGGCTAACCCTTCTAAGTCTCTAGGCTTAGGTTAAGTGTTCACCTAATAACTAGAAGTGTCTTAAGACTAAGGAGCTCTTAGTGTCTACAAGAGTCTTAGATCTATGATGGAGAAGTTGAGAACTCACTCCCAAAAGTGAGGTCAATAAAGGGTGCCCAATAGGTGTGGTGTAATTGGCTAGGTACACCGCACGTATTAGTGTTGACCGAGACAATCAACAAAAGATCTATTGGGGATGAGTGCTTGAAACTTTTACTAGGGAAGCATGTTCAGATTATCTGCTAGGGATATGGATTTGACTATGTTTGATTCTATGAGGGCTCCACTGGGGAGAGGATATGATTTGTGCCTCACTGGGGAGGAAATTAGTTTGATTTATTAGTGGGGCATCCACTGGGGATGAGAATTTAATTTGATTTGTTGACTAATGGTTTGAGGCTCCACTTGGGAGAGCATATGATTTGATTTTGAGGGCACACCTGCTAGAGATATGAGCTCAAATTTTTTAAGGATAGGATGGATTTGAATTTGGACTCCCATGGAGAAAGGATGGTGAATTTTATGAAATGGACCCTATTAGTGTGCGATGGATCTACTAAGAAAGAGCTAATATCAGCCTAGACATGTCTTAGATTTACAAATCCAAAAGGATAGTCTACAAGCCATTAGGTAGAGCTAATCAACCTAAGGGATACCTTTCGGTGTGCAATGGTCAAGTCAGGAAGAAAGCTTGTAGACTTATACTTTTCTAAACAAGGAACCACTGGAGTGATCGATTGATAGCATAACAAATCGAACCCGACCTAGGGTGACTATTTGAGTGAATGCCATTATTGACTCACATCGATTCAAGAATAGTCAAAATTAAATTAATTTAAATTTTAAGATGGACCCTGTCAGTGTGCGATAGATCCACTAAGAAGGGGCTAATATCAACCTAGTCCTATCTTAGGTTTACAAATACAAAGGGATAGTCTACCGGCCGTGAGGTAGAGCTAACCAACCTAAGGGGTGCCTTTCAGTTTGCAATGGTCAAGTCAGGAAGAAATCTTATAGACTTACAACTTTTTAAACAAGGAACCATTGGGGTGATCGGTTGATAGCACAACAAGTCAAACCCGACCTAAGACGACTATTTGAGTGCATGCCGCTGTGGACTCATATCTACTCAAGAATAGTCAAAATTAATTTAATTTGGAATGGACCCTATCAGTGTGCGATGGATCTACTAAGAAGGAGCTAATATCAGCCTAAACCTATCTTAAATTTATAAATCTAAAGAGATAGTCTACCGACAATGGGGTAGAGCTAACTAACCTAAAGGGTGCCTTTCGGTGTGCAATGGTCAAGTTAGGAAGAAGGCTTGTAGACTTATAACTTTTAAAATACGAAACCACTGGGGTGATCGGTTGATAGCACAATAAATTGAACCTAACCTAAGGTTGGTCGTCAGTGTGCAACGATCGTGCTGGAAGGAATGCGTGATAGACTTACATGTTCCAAAGCAATGATGACCGCCGGGGTAACTCATTGGTGGCACAATAAGTCGAACCTAACTTAAGGGCAACTACTAAGAGTGTGCCAACCCGATGACTTATCTCAACTCAAAAGTAGTCAGACGATTCCTATAAGGAGTTTTGCTGACACTGCCCTAAAGATAGGATTCTTACTTGGGAAAAGGTACCACTGGGGGTTTTCCTCCTAATCCATAAGGGGAAAGGTACCACTGGGAGCAACTGTGGAAAGAGTGCAGGAATCGATCGATGGTTGTGCTACTATGCTATCCTGGGCAAGTGGAGGTTGTTGCTGCTGCTGTTAGGCTCCTACCTCCCTTAAGTTGTCCTTAGCAACTTGCAAACCTTCCTTAGAGTTAGAGGTTTGAGCTCCTTCAGGCACCTACAAGGTTAACTTTCTGATCTTAGAAATAATTTTCTTGGAGCTCTGAGATAGGGAAATCTCTCAACCTTCCTTTGTCTTAAGAGGATCTCATCTATCCCCAAGGATTACCCTAACAGAACTAGAAGGTTGTTCTAATAGTGTGGTGAATATTTCTATCTTCATCTATCTTTTGAAAGATAAATGAAAATAAAAATATACCGCTTATTGGGACACCACATAGATCCTCAGATGTTATTATTAAAGTGATCGGGTATGACATTGAGGAATAGTATATCATGTCAAAAGATAGAAGTCACCGTCCTACAATGGACCTAATCACATTAATAAGGACTCCTAAGGACTATGGGTATTCGTATGTACCAGAAGTTCTTCCCCTACTTTACATGGAAAAGTAAAGCAGGTTTATTTTAAACCAAGTTAATTAAGTTTCCTATGGAGGCAAGCCCCCATAGTTAATCACATCCTAAGGAATGAGATTCCTTAGGAATACTCTCGATTAAGATAAATGATCGTTATCTCCAAAGATTTCAAAGATAGGACTATCAATCAATTGGTGATCAAGTGAGATTGATCAATAAGAGGGAGTTATTATCGAAACCAAAAGAAGATAAATAGGGGATTCTTATGATACTAAGAGGATTAGTAAGCATCCTACACTATCCTATGGTTGAGCTTTATATTTTTGAAATTGAAATGATTCATTTGTTTGAGTTGAATTTTTATTAAAAATCTAGGGCTTACAATTCCACGACACAAGATCATGGAAATGCCTACGAGGTGAGGATTTATGCTTGTAGCCCGCAAAGGAAAGTAATAACCTTTGAACCTAAATCTAGGGAGCTTTGGCTAGGGCCAAAGCACAACATAAATCTAAGATGAAAATGGTTATATAGTTTACCCCCATGAGAGAGGATAAATCTCCCGATTGTTTGGACTTACAACAGCCTAGGGTGGCCACCAACTAACTCCTCCTATGATTTTAAATACATGTAGGAAAGTCATATGCTTTTGCAAAATAGCTAGACTGTTATTTATTTAGAAAGAGACTAAGTCCTTAAACACACTCCCTAAGAGACTAGATCATGTAGGGCATGATTTAATGACTTAAATTTAATGCAAATTTTATTATATTTTATTTTAATTTTGGACAATTGATTTGACACAGGCTATGGGATTCATATGCCTAATGCATGAGAAATTTGATCATGGGCCAAAATCAGCAAGAAGGAGGTGTGTTTCCACCATGACTCTCAAAGGTCCAGCCAAGTTCCCTCGCATGGGTGGAAGCCCTCCATAAGCAAGAGTGAAGCAAGATTATTTTTTATGCATGATGTGAAAACATACAACATCCAGCTAAGGGGTCGCTAAATCTTTTATCTTATTTTATAACCTAAGCTTTAGGTGAGGTTATGAGTTATTAATTTTTAGTTTTGAGTTGATTAATTGGATAGATAATTTATTTTTTATTAAGAGCCTAATCTCATCTAGTCCATTCATCAAAATAAAGAAGAAACTAGGAAATAATGCCATCTTAATGCACAAGCTAAACAAATATCAAACAATTTATAAAGCTAGCGCAAAAAAATAAGAGGCCTTTTGTGGTTGGGCTCCACCATGCAAACCTGAAAACAAATTGAGTAGATGAGCTCTACCCTTTTACAACCTGGATTACAAATGAATTAATTACAATAAAAAAGGAATTCATGTTATGGGGGTCTTCATTCTTCATTTCTCCTTTCTTCTTTTCTTTCTTTTTTCTTTTTTCTTCTTTTCTTCTTTCTTCTCTTGGTTGGTTGGAAGGTGTCTGCTCCAAAGGCTTCACATGATACATAAGATATAGTCTTATGACCAATGTTAATTCTAATCCTCATAACATTCATTCCAAATCCTAATTGCAAAAATTACACAAAAATAGGAAAAGTAAATCTAACTAAAACTTGCAAAATAAAGATTAGCTAAACAAATCACATAATCCCAAGCATGTATATGAATAAATTGGACTTAGCACCCCACACATGGGTAACCAAGTCCACCTCACCTATTTTGGATTATACTTAGGGGTATAAGTAACCCGCACAATAAAAGCATTTATATTTTTATTGCAACACCCCTTAAGCACAATCACCTGCAGAAGATAATGATTAGACTAAGATTATCCTACCATTCAGTCTACGCACATACACCCTAACATCCAGACTAAAGCATCATAATAGAAAACAAAAGTAAACATCAAACCACACACCATCCTAACATAGGGCTTGAAATGGTGACTTAGCCTAATATGTGTGCCATTTAAGTCTTGTGTGGTATGTCTTAGCTAGGCTTTAAGTTTAGAGTTTTCTAAGTATGAAGGATTCAACTTATAGGGTTATTTAATTTAAGTGATTTAATTGATTTTAGTTGATTTTATTTTAGTATTTGATTTGTTTTGAATGAACCTACATATAATTGCTAAGTGTTGTAAAGAGAGAAAAAGAGAAGAGAACTTCTCTTTCCTCCCTACCTTAAGTAATTTTTAAGGTGGATTCATTAATGATTTTTATTTTAGTGAATATTTTATTATGTGTTTTAATTAATCCTAAGTTTATATTTTCCCTAAACAAACCTATTCAAATAGAAAGGCATTTTAAGATTAAGTAAAGTGAATTACTATCACAAAACACACAACACTTTATTTCTTTGCAACATGTGTAACATGCACATGGATGAATCCTAAGCATATATATACATGCAAATGGAAATGTTAGCACACCTTAATGATGAATGCTAAGAGATGTTGCTTAAGAAAATTTGGAATATTTCATTTATGCATGATTTTGTTAAGTAGAAAAGAGGAGGGGGGGATTCTTTTATCCATTATTCAAATGCACATTTACATGTATGAAAGACATAAGTGAGTATGACGACATTATTTTCTACACCAGGGGTGTAAGGTACAAGACCTACTTGGGGCTACTTAAAGCCTCGCAACCCCGAGGTGTCCAGACTAATCTACCACTTTTCTTAAATACATGTGCATATACAATGCGCGCTTAAGCATTTTGGACCGTCTGATCAAAGATCAGACGGTCAAGATCAAGCCCGCAGTATCAAAGGGATTAATCATGGGATCTCATGTGTTTTAATTAGGACCGTCCATCCAAAACATGTGAATGGATGGTCCATGATTCATCTCTACCGTCGCCTACTAGAGACGGCGGCCGTCCATCCTTTAGGGCTTCATCCGAGCTCACTTGAGCTCAGATTGAGTAGAGATTGAGCACACACCATCTAAGAGCAAGAATAAAGACATCCAACGGTTGAATTGCAATGGAATGATACATTCCTTCACAAAGGACCAAAGAAATCTACACCTAAGCTTGATTTTGATTCATACCTCGCCGAAGGCTATCACCGACGCTCCCAACTGTCGAGGTAGCTAGGTCTAGTGGAGACAAAACCCTATTGAAGGTTTGAATGCTTGAGATCAAGTGGATCCTTCTATTGGCCAAGATGAGCTTCAAATGCTTGCGATTTTGGACTACACCCCTCTTCCTGTGGCTTGAATACTTGGGAAACACCTTGGGTAAGCTCGACTGTGTCCTCTGATGGTGTTTGCAAGAGCAATTGGAGTTTGGCGGTGAATTGAGCAAAGTGGAATTTCCAATGAGCTCTCTTAATTTGGCTTTAAAGAAATCTAAAAGTGGAGAATTCAAATGAGCTTTGGAAACCTTGGGAGAGCTTGGCAATGCTTCCTCTGAGTTTCTATGGCTCAATCGAATGCAAGAGATGTGAATTGGAATGAAATTAGGGGGAGTATATCTCCCCCTACTTGAATCGGACGGTCGAGCTTGTCTCTTCCATTTTGATCAAATTGATCATAATGAGTGGGTTGGTTAGGCCATTTTAAGCTCCACATGGTTCAATTTTGGCAGAGGAGTGGAGTGGTGAAGTTCCCATGTGCTTATTTGAGTGGAAGAGTGATTCCATGTGGAGAATTTTCTATTGTGTGGTCAGTTTAGGCCTTGGGTTGGGTTTGGCTGACCCAAACCCATTGGGTCATGTGCACCACACTCATTAGTGTCCACTTGGTCCACTAAGAGGGTGCCATGTGGCCACGAAAAGGATTTGACCAAATTCCAAGTGAAATTAGCCATAGGTTACCCCTTGACCTAGGGGTAAAGTGGTCATTTAGCTTTGATTTCAATTTAGGCAGATTTAGAATAGTTTGAAATTGGGTTGGGCAAAATTTCAAAGAATTTAGAGTTGGTTTGATATTATTTGGCTCATGTTGACAGATTTAGGTCAAAATGGGTCAACTTGGGTTAGGTTGACCTAAGTGGTTTAGAATGAATTTGACCCATTGATTGCAATCAATTTAGCTTAGATCAAGATTTGACACATTTTGACTTTTTAGGTCAAGTTGGGTCAACTTCAGTCAAGTGGTCAATTGGGCTAGGTTAGGCTCAAATGATGAATTTGTCATGTTCAATCATTTATCATGAATTAGTTTTGATCAATGGTTTTAATCAATTTGGCTTATGGTGGATTTTGTCTAGTTTGGGTTTCATTTTGGCTAAGTATTGACTTGGTCAACACTTAGGTTTGACATGGTTTGAGCCAATTTGAGTGATTGATCATCTCATGATGATTGTTGCTCATAATGTGAGGCTTAGGTGGGAGTAGTCCAATCCAATTTGGGTAGTATTAGAATTTGGCTCAAAAAGGTACATTAGGTCACTTTGGGTCAAGTGAGCTTAAGTGGGTCAATTGACTTAATCAAGGCTTGATTCAAGTTTGGTTGAATTCACATATGGACCTATGATTGAAATATAATTCCATTTGCAAGTGATTTGGAGTCAAATGAGCTTTGATTGAAATAGAAATTCATTTGCAAGTGATTTGGAGTCAAATGGGTTTTGATTTGGGTTTGAGTTTTGAATTTAGTTTTGGTATGATGATTGAAGTTTGTGTTTATATTTGGATTCATGATTGAAGGATTGATTGAATCATGAAGAAAATCCAAGGGTTTGGATTGATTTGAATTTGATTTGGCTAAGTTCAAGAATTTGACTTGAAGAAGCATAGGTTAGTTTTAGGGTAGCTTTGGGTTTGAGTTTTGAATTTTGTTTTGGATATTTGAATTTTAATTTCAATTATATTTGTGAATATAAATGATAATATAAATGAATTATGAAAAAATCTCTTGAGTTTGAAATGATTTGAATTTGATTTGAAGGAGTTCAAGGGTTTATGTTGAAAGAGTTTAGGTTGGATTTTGATTGGATTTGGATTTGAGTTTTGTATTTGTTTTGGTTATTTGAATTTATATTTCATTTATAATTGTGAATATAAATGAGAATATAAATGGGTTATGAGAAAATATTTTGAATTTGAAGTGGTTTGAATTTGATTGGGTTAAGTCCATAAGGTGAAATCTAAAGGGGTTTAGGAAAGATTTTAAATTTGGACTTGAGTTTTGGAATTAGTTTTCATTATTTGAATTTATATTTTATTTATATTTGTGAATATAAATGAGAATATGAATGGGCTGTGAGAAAATCTTTGGACTTTGAGTTGATTTGGATTTGATTTGGGCTAAGTCCATAAGATGGAATCAAAGTGACTTAGGAAAGATTTTTGAATTTGGAATTCAATCATGGGTTTCAATTATTTGGAATTGATTCATGATTTGGGAAAATCCATTGGAATTGATTTAAGGTTTGTTTTGGAATTGAATTTGATTTGAGTTTGAGGTTGGTTTTGAAGTTGCTTTGGAAGAAGAGAGTGAGGATTTGGTTTAAGCTATAAGGTAGGCAAGTTTTCCTAACACTCCTAAGGCATGACCTATTCCTATGGCTAACTCTTCTAAGTCTCTAGGGTTAGGTTAATTGTTCACCTAATCACTAGAAGTGTCTTAAGACTAAGAAACACTTAGTGTCTAGGAGAAATCCTATGTCTAAGATGGAGGGGTTGAGAGCTCATTCTAAAAATGAGGTTAACAAAGGGTGCCCAATAGGTGTGGTGTGACTGACAAGGTATATCACATATATTGGTATTGACTGAGAAGATCAACAACACCAAATAATCACAAGCACTAACAGAAATGATGTACTCCTAACCTAAGGTATAGAAACAATCAAGAGCTTAGTGTAATGTGACTCTACTCATGTCAACAACATAATAGAGTGAAGGAGAAATCCACTAGGGATTGAGTAAGTGAACCCTTCCACTAAGGGAAAAAGGTTCAATTCATCCACTGGGGGATGAGAGGTTTGATTTGATTTGAGTCTCACTGGGGAGTAATTTGATTTGATTGGTTGATTTAGGATTTGGTGTTTCACTAGGTATGAAAATGAGAACTCCCCACTAGGGAGTAAGTTGAAGTCATCCACTAGGGAGAAGAGTTGTGAAATTCATTGAGGGATTAGAATTTGGGATCCATTGAGGGAGCCAGGAAGACTTGCATCTCACTGAGGAGAAGCAGATTGATTTGATTAAATTTGATTGATTTGATTGTTGTATTCGACTCTATTAGGGAGGAGGTTTGATTTATTTCAGACTTTTACTTTACTGAGGAGGTTGATTGATTTGTTTCATAATTTTAAATTTTGAGATGAATCCTATTGGTTTGCGATGGATCACACTGAGTGGGAGCCATGTTGGCCTAGGCCTAACTCAAATTTACTAATCCAAAGGGGTAGTCTACCAACCACATAGTAGGACTATCCAACTAAAGGATATTCCTTTTGGTTTGTAATGGCCAAGTTAAGAAGAAAGCACGGGGACTCACATCTTCCAAAATAAGGAACCACTGGGGTGATCAGTTGCTTATGCAACAAATTGAACTTGACCTAGGGCTGACTATTGGGTGAATGCTGCTGAGAGACTTAAATCAGCCCAAAGATAGTCAAGATTAATTTTATTTTTAATTTATTTTTGATGGATCCCATTGGTTTGCGATAGACAATACTGAGTAGGGGCCATGTTGGCTCTGGTCTAACACATATTTATCAATCCAAAGGGAGTAGCTTCCCGGTCGAGGGGAGAACTATCCAACCAAAAGGGGTGCCTTTTCATTTGTAGTGACCAAATATAGGGAAGAAAGCTCGGGGACTCACATCTTCCACTACAAAAAGATCACTGGAGTGACATGTTAACAAGGTAACATGTTGACTCGACATAGGGCTGCCCATCGATTTGTGATAGTCATGCTAGAAAGAATGCATAGTAGACTTGCATCTTTTAAAGTGAAATGACCACCAGGGTAACCTATTTATGGTAAAAAGATTGAACTCAACTTAAGGGCGCCTACGAAGAGAGTGCCGACCTGGGAACTTATCTTAACTCAAGCGTAGTTAGGCAATTTCTATAGGGAGTTCTGTTGACACTGCCTTAAAGATAGGATGCTTGCTTAGGAAAGGGGCTGTTGGGGGCTCAAATTTTTAATCCATAAGCAAATTAATTAATTAATTTTATTTTTTTTATTTTGCGGACCTTGTTAGTTTGCGAGGGATCATACTAGGAAGGAGCTTATATTAGCCTAGACTTATCTTAGATTTACTGAACCAAGGGAGAATTTGTGCATCTGCTGAATGAATTCTCCAACCACAGGGGTGGCCACTAGGAAAGGGGAACTGTCTAATTCAAAAGTAACCTAGGTAGTGTCTAAATGGGATCGGAATGGATGTGATCCAAATAGAGTGCCGTCAGGAGAAGGGGCTGCTAAGGGCTTGATCCAACACCTTGGAGAAGATAATTTGCAATAGGTATTCGATGGCCAACTCAAGGAGAACACTCAAGGACTCACATCTGCCAAGAGTGGTGTATCCACCGGGTGAGTTACTATCAGCATAGCGAATATCAAACAACCTAAGGTGCCCATCAGTTTATGACAATCAGCCTAGGAAGAAAGCTCGGGGACTCACATCCTCCTATAGCGGAACTGATCATCAGGATAGTCTGTCTTCGACTCAACAGGCACTATCCGAGCTAGGGTGACTACTGAGTGAATGTCATTGGGGGACTTAGATCAATTCAAAAGTAGTCAAGAGAAAAGGAGCCTCTGGGGTACTTACCCCAAACCTCAAGTATACTTAACCTAGTCGGTGCATGGTGGTTAGTTTAAGAAGAAAGCATAGCGACTCACATCTTCTTAAATAAAATCAACATGAGATAGCTTACTAGCTGGGCAGTGAAGGTCTACCAAACTAAAAAGGCACTCATTGGTTTGCAATGGTCAAGTTAAGAAGAAAGCTAAGGGACTCACTTTCGTAAAATAAATGACCATTGGGGTGACATACTAGCAAGGTAGCATGTTAACCCGACCTAGAGCAGCTAATGAATGAGTGTCACAGGGGGCTTGATCTCACATCAAAATAGCTTGAGACAAAATATATGTGTTTGTTTTTATGCTTGTGTTAAAGGGAATAGGACACCGCTCAGGATATCTCACACCTAACTCAGTTGTGCTAGTCGAAATAGGATGCCTCTTGGGTTCTCTCATACCTATTCTAGTAACACCGGAGAATCGTGTTTAATTATGTTCATGTTGAGAAATAAGGATAGGATGCCTCTTGGGTTTTCTTACACCTATCCTAAACACGTCATGGAGGTTTTGCAAGATAAGCAAACAACACTTCGAATGAAGAGAAGATTTTGATGAGTTGGAATGAAATTTTGTTCTTCTGATGATACTTGTTTTCAAACATGTTTTATGGGTAATATTTCTTCAAATAGAGCCCATTAATTAGAAGCATCGGGTGTTCCCATTTATAATCAATAAGTTAATAAGATCTTCCTTGGTAGGCCTTCGTTATGAAAAAGGGGCCTTCCCAAGTGGGTTCAAACTTGCCTCCCATCTTTCAATAGGCAATAATTGGTCTCCTTTGAACTAAAACAAGATCTTCTACTTAAAAAGCTCTAGGGTAGACCAGCTTGTTGTGAGCTTGAATCACTTTAGCCTTATATAACTTGAGGTTCTGGCATGCCCGTAGGTGTCTCTCCTCCAAACTTTTGAGCTCTTCTAACTACAACTTGGCATTCTGCTCTATAGTGATTTGACTACCCATTACTATCCTTAGTGATGGGAGTTGGACTTCTAATGGTAGAACGACTTCAGACTCATACACTAAGGAGAACGGGGTAGATCAAGTTGGAGTTTTGTATGTGGTGCGATAGGACCACAAGGCTTCAACCAACTGCTCATGCCACTATCATTTTTTTTTGTCGAGTGTCTTCTTTAGTATTTGAATGAGAGTTTTGTTGAATGCTTCGGCTAGGCCATTCCCTTTGGGATAGTAGATGGTGGAGTATCTCCAATCTATATCATGTCTTCTGGCAAAGCTGTTGATCTTGGAGCTCTTGAATGCAGTACCATTATCAGATATAATTCATCAAGGAACCCCGAACCTATATACGATATGGTTCCTGAAAAACTAGAGCACATGCTGAGCTATGACCTCTCTGAGTGAGATTGCTTCCTCCTTCTTGGAAAAGTAGTCGGTGGCAACTAGAATGAATTGATGACCCTTGGAAGAAGAAGGATTGATAGGACCCACAATGTTGGTACCCCAATACTCAAATGGCCATGAGGTCAATGTAGGATGCAGAATATTGGGTGGTTGATATAAGACCACACTGTGTACCTGACACTAATGGCATCTCCTAGCCACATTCATTCAATCTGTAATCATCAAAGGCTAGTAGTATCCTAGTCTCTTGATCTTTGCTTTCATCTTTGGACGGAATTGGTGTGCTCCACATAGATCTAAATGTATCTCGATCACGATCCTATGAGCTTTGTGTTTGTCTAAATAATGTAACAACATTTGATCGAAAGATTGTCGATACAAAGTGTCATCCACGAGAGCATAAGAGAAGGCTCTCTGTTTCACCTGATGGGTTTGTGATTTCTCTTGAGGTAGTTTTCCACTGTTCAAGTAATCTATGAAAGGTTACCTCCAATCCAGCTCTTTATCCCTTTTGGCAATAGCAACCTCCCCTTCAAGAGAAAGTCTCTCAACGAGTTCAGCATCAATAAGGGATAAGACTTATTTGTTTTGGACCCTTATTAGAATGGACTCATCTTCCGGACATGCCAATTCCTTAGCAAGTTTGGCCAAAGCATCTACTACTACGTTCTCTCCTCGAGGGACCTTGTAGATGGTGACCTTTGAAATTTGGGCCAACAGCTTCATGGTAAACTCATGGTAGTGATGAAGCTTAGGTTTGAGAACCTTATAGGACCCATCAATCCGGTTGATGATCAGCTGAGAATCCCCATAAATATTGATGATTTTGACATACAATTTCTCTAGGCAAAGCTTCATTGTTGGTGCAGGGATTGGAGAGGTAGTTTGAGAATCTCATCACATTGCGGTATGGAGTTAATAGAATTATTCCTACCCCTGCCTTTCTTAGAAGAGTAGATCATGGTTCTTCTCCTTTATGAAAGGAAGCCGCACCATCAAAATACATCTCCTAATGGTGATTTTTACCTCCCCTAAGTTCATGATTTGTTCATTAGGGAGATCATCACTAAGCGGAGAATCAACAAGAAGTGGGTGTGCTGTTAAGAAATCCACTAGTGCTTATCCTTTTACCACACAGAGGGGTACGAATGTGATATCAAACTTCAAGAAAATCATGAAACAATGTGACAAATTTCTGAATAGCGTTGGCCTTGTCATGAGATACTGCAGTGGATTGATTCTTGAAATCAAGTTCACCTTATGAAATAGCATATAATGATGTAGCTTTTGGGATGCAAAGATTAAAACTAGGTAATATTTCTCAATAGGTGTGTAGTTCACTTTAGCAGGGATCAGATGATAGCTGACGTAGTAGAGAGCATTCTTCTTCCCTTCGCCATTGGCTTGGGCCAACAAAGCACCAAGGGAGTCATCAAATACAACAGTGTAGGGGATGAGTGACCTGCCCAGGATAGGGGCTACTAGAACTAGTGACTTCACCAAATACTGCTTGATATCATCAAAGGCATGCTAGTACTTGTCATCCTACTTGAACTTGGCATCCTTTTTGACAAGTGCTGAGAATGGCTTGCATCTTCCCGATAGATTGGAGGGAAAGTGTCTTAGATATGCCAACCACCCTTAGAAAGATCTGAGTTGAGTTAGACTTTTAGGAGGTGTCATTTCTAAGATTGCTTTAATCTTTTCTAGATCTATCTCTATTCCCTGGTGTTGGACAACAAAACCAAAGAAACTTCCCTGAAGCTACTTCGAATGCACATTTCAGGGGGTTCATTTTGAGGTTAAATTATCTTAACTATTCAAAAAATACTCTCAAGTCAAAGAGATGGTCTTCCTTTTCTTTGCTCTTGATACTAGATCATCAACATAACATTCAACTTGATGATGAATGAGTTCATTGAAGATCTAAGTCATGGCCCGTTAGTATGTGGCACCAACATTTTTAAGGCCGAAAGGCATGACCTTATGATAATAGATTTCGATTGGGGTTTGAAAAGCAGTGTTTCTTTCATGTTTGGGGGCCATCTTGATTTGGTTGTAGCCAGATGACCCATCCATGAAGGAGAATACTACATGAGATGAGGCGATGCTCACCATTAATTCTGGTATAGGAAGAGAAAACTCATCCTTAGGACATGCCTTATTTAAGTCCCTGAAATCGACGCATATGCAAATTTGGCCATTCTTTTTCTTAATTAGCACGACACTGGCTAACCAGGTAGGGTATTTTTATTCCCTGATAAAACCAACATCGATCAATTTCTTGACTTCATAAATGACATGTTTTTCGATTTCTAATCGCATGTGTCTAGGAGCTTGCTTGATAGGGTTAGTGTCAGGGTCTATTGCTAGTTTATGGATTACTATGTTAGAAGATAATCTGGACATTTCTTCATAACTCCATGCAAAGCAGTCCTTAAACTCAGTCAATATCCTAACTAAGTCATTAGTTTCTTCTTGATTTAGCAATGAACTGATGTACGTCGGGCGTGGATTTTCTTCCATCCTGATGTTGATTTCTTTAAGCTTGTTAATTGTTGAATGGATTTCTTCTTCAAATTATGGTTGTGCATCTTTGATTTGGAGATCATCTCGATCATTTGAAGTTTTTAAACATAGTTCCTCATAGGAGTTGATATAGTTTGAGAAGAACCTATCAGATTCCAGATGATTGGTGACAACTAAGCAGTAATCGTCATCATCGACTGGACCCACTGTACTGAATCCTAGTCCTGATCTTGATTGTGCATCCTTTCCTCTATTATTCCATAGCTTTTTGAAGTATTCTGATATGTGCTTAGACTATGTATAAGGAATCAAACCTTTCTTTGCAAGATTAAGAACACAAGACGAGTACCAATGAAAAGGTAATTCCATTAATTCTTTATATGAATCACCCTTAAGTTCTACATCAACTTCCTGACTTGAGGATGATCCCAATAGTAATCTCTTCAGCTTCGCATTAATGGAAGACTTACGGCCTTCCTTAACTACTAAACCTTCAGATTTTTGAGAGGAAAGTGCGATTAGAGCCAAGGTTCCTAACTGTTGCCTGATAGTTTCACATACATCTTATTCGAGTACATTCTTACTTTGCTTGGAGGCTTGGTCTTCATCACTATCTGGCTCGAGCATCACCTCCAATGAAACCTATTGAGAGGGGTTGGATGGTATACTAATCACATGAGACTCATCCTCTGAGCTGGATTTCAAATCTATGTGAATAGTAGGGGTACTCTTGTGAGCGGAACATAATGGTGGCTGTCGGGGTCTGGAACTACCTCTATTTTTTCTCTCACTGGTGGAGTCGAGTCATCCTACCCACATGTCCATATGATGGAATGAACTGTGGGTGAAATGTGATATGTGGCTCTACTTCTTCCTTGATGTCCTTTTTCTCATTCACTTGAACTTTCATTTTCCTTTTCTTTTTTTTTATTTTTTGTTTTCTTCTTTTTTATTTTCTTTTGTGTTTGAATTTTGACCAAGTTCATGAGAGAAGGTATTTTGAGGAAGATAGTAGGTTGCATCTTCATATATCTCAACCTCCTTGACTGAAAATGGCTTTTCGTCACCTTTGACATAGTACTCGATCCCATCATGTCGAAACTTGATGCACTAATGTAGGGAGGATGGAATCATCTTATTCTGATGTATCCAAGGCTTATCGAGCAAAGCAGTGAATGAAGTATTTGAATCACTGATATAGAACTTAGTTTCAGCCTTCCAGTAACCTATCTCCAAAGGCAACACTATGGAACCTAAAGCCCTATTGCCTTGTTCATTGAATCTTTTCAACATCATCTGATCTCTTCGGAGTGTGGAGATGTCAATCCTCAAGTAAGTAGAGGTCTTTAGACTCATAATATTCACTGATGCACCTAGATCAATAAGAACCCTTGAGAGTCTGAATCTGCCCATGTCCACTATAATGTAGAGGGGATGGTTGTGCTCCATGTCCCCTAGAAGAAGATCTTCATCTGTGAAAGTGAATCCTTGGGCTTCCCTGGAATAATGTGCTTCCTCTCTAATAGCGGTTAGCTGAGTTAAGCATATTTTTAGATCAAGAAGAGCCTTGATTAATGATTCCCTCATCTCTTTAGATAATACAAGGGCATCGTATATGCTTAGGTTAGATGTCAACTTTCTTAGGTGAGAAAGGAGATTGTAATCCACTATGAGCTGATCCTCCACAAGCATATCCAAGGGTGGAGCATCTTGTGGAGGGGCTTCTCGATCGTCCAAACCAATGACTTGTTTCCCCTTATCTTGAGGTGCTACCCTAGGAGGTAGAACCTTGCCACTACGGAGGTTAACTTTGGTGATCTCTTGTGGCAAGTTAGTGGAAGGTTCTACTTGTTTGTTAAGCTCACCTATAGTTTCGTCAATGGGACCTTCAAAATTAGATGATTCCAAGTCTATCTCAAGAGGTAAACCCGTATTATTTAGAGAAGAAAAGTCCAACTCTAAATCAAAAAGAGGAAGATTGGAGTTGTTATAATTATTGTTTAAACTTAGAGAGCTTTCTAAAAGAGTAGAATTAGACAACCCATCAGAAGTGACACATATATAATTCAAACTAGCTTTATTATTTAATTTTTTGGATTTTGAAGGAGGTACATAGTAGAATTCAAGTAAAGTAAGTGGGGTGAGGGATTTGATGCCCTCATCCATCGATACAAGATGTCCACTAGAGCTAACTGAAGTAGAGGTGTCTGCTAAAGTAGTAGCTACAACTATGGACTAGAGACTGGGCTCGGTCGGTGGTTGTGCTACTTGGCTATCCTGGGCTAGCATAGGCTGCTGCTACTACTGCTGAGCTCCCCCTTTCCCCAAGTTGTCTTTGGTAACTTGAAAACCTTCATTGATGTTAGAGGTTTGAGCTGCCTCAGGCATCTGTATGGAAAGTTTCTTGATTTTGGAAACAATTTTCTTAGATGTTCAGGATAAGGAGATATCCCAACCTTCTTTGGTTTTGAGAGGATCACAGTTATCCCCAAGGATTACTCTAATGGAATTAGATGGTTATTCCATAAGGTATTCCTTTAGGATAACTATGGCGCCTGTCTTGAAGCTATGCTCAAGCCAATCCTTGAATGTAAAGCAATCCTCCAAAACATGACCTGGCATGCGGTGGTAGGGCAAAAGTTAGGATCATTGCTCTTGCCCACTTCCTCTGGCCTCCTAGGCTCGGATAGTTGAAAGTCAAGTTTCTTTAAGAGATTCTTAAAGATTTTCCTAACTACCTCCCTCTTAAATGAATATAGTTTATTTAATTTATCCATAAGAGTAGGTGGATGGTAGCTACCTGGCGGTGGGTATGTGTACTGATGTTATGGATGTGGCTGAGGATGAGGCTGTGAAGGCCATGGAGGCTACTGTGGCAGCCGGTAGGATGGCCTCAATGGTGGTAGAGGAGGTGGAAGTGATGGCTGTGGAGCTTGTGGTCTTCATACTGCTCTCTAGCCGGCTACTTCCCCTTGTTTACTACTGCCACTGCCCTTGGTTTCTTCTCATAAGCTTTTTGTGGCTTCAGCTTTGATGATTGATCCAAAAAATGCAACTGTTTGTCTTCTCCTTGTATGCTAGCTATCTTGTTGATTAGCTTCTTAACTATTTTAATGGTGAAACCTTTGAGCATGAAGGCGACCAGGCCATGGATATTCTTTAGAAGAATCTCAATGACATGCTATTCAGACAACTGCGGTTTGCATTTCATACTCAAATTATGCCATCTGAGAATATAATCACTAAGGGACTCACCAAGGTATTTTTGAGCTACAACAAGATCGCCTACAATCACCATTTACTGAGCTCCAGCAAACCTCTTAATGAAGAGTTGCTCCAACTCAACAAAAGTCTTCACTGAACTGTTGGGGAGTTCAACATACCAATCAAAGCCTATGCCTACTAAGCTACTGACAAAAAGATGGAACAGTAATGCATCACTGCCACCGACATTGCAACAACTAGCTCTAAAGTGCACTATGTGCTGCTGTGGGTTCCCGCTATCATCAAAGCTCTTGAAAGAAGGTGACACGAAACCCTTAGGATACTAAATGGCATCAAATTCCTCTGGGTAGGGTCTACCCTTTGGAATCAATGATCCTCCTTGGGCTTGTGCCAATGCTTCTCTCACCTGCTACTCAACCATGAGTTTGAGATCTTTTTCTTGCATGGAGGTACTATCCACTACCTTCTTATACAAGCTGGTGCTGCCCTACTCTACTAGTGGTGTAGTCTTGGCTTGATCCAAAACATGCAACAACTAAGGCGGACTAGTTTCTACAAGAGTGGGATGAACTATCGGGGCTTGGTTATGGAGTGCTAAAATAGTTGGTAACAAGTCTTTAAGTTTCTTTGCCATCCTATCTATTTGTTTATCCTTTTTCTTTAGTTGCTAAAGGAGGTGTTGGGTCGAGCAGGCTGTGTCATCTCGCTCGACCACATCACCTTCCAAAGTCTGCTGATCATGAAGAAGAGAACCCCTGGCATCTACCATATGAACTCCCATTGAATTCTTTAACAAATCATCCTCATTAGGATAAAAATTGACCTTTCATTCTCTAGGTTGGACCAGTCATATCCTAAAATCTCCTCCTTCTCCACTAGATACTAAGCTACAATGCCATCTAGGGATCAGTCCAGCTGAATAGGTACAAAAGATTGAGGCTGACTGGTAATAGGATCACTATCATGAATAGATAGATATCTAACTTCTGCTACTATTGGAGAGCTCACCCTATGAGGGCTACGCTCACCAGAAGAAAGGTGCTCTTGGCTGCTACTGGATATGGGTGGAGTAGTACTCCTAGGAGGATCCATGGCCATGGGGGTAACTGAACTATCTCCTCCTCCCTTGACTGTTGATATTTCCATAGCTCTATGGTGGTGGTGGTGATGGAACAACTATGATACTCCGAGGTTACCATTCCCTCCTCACCACAACTGGGGCAAAAGGTCAAGTAGGAGAGCTCGGCCTCACCATAGTAGGGGTGTAGATGGAATGGGATCTCTTAGCTGAAGCCGGATCACCAATGGGGCTCTCTTCTCCCTAAATGTAGCCTTCATGGCTTTCGATGGAATGGTGGATGTTGGAACATGTACTAGAGAAGGTGGACGTGGAGTAGAGCGGTGTGATGGAGGCACCACGAACTCTCTCTGAGTAGGAGCTCCTCTCATATGATGGGTAGTACCGTGGTAAGATCTTTGTCGGTATGATGTGATGGGTAGCGTGCTATGGGAAAGTCCACTAGGTGAATCATTTGGCACCTTTACCTCCCTGCTAGTAGTGCATGCGATGTGTGGGCCTCCGCCCTCTCACACTGATGTGTCGCCCACACTCACGGAGGATAACGATCTCAAATGAATTGAGCCCTCGATCATTGGTAGGCTCACTAACTCATGAAGAAACATCTGAGACATATGACCTTCCTCTCACTTGAGTCTCAAAATGAACTACTAGCGGAGGTAAAAATGAAATCCTCCTAACATCCTCCTCTCCATCAGAACTAGAGAAAGGGTGAAATTTGTTCTCTGTGATAAGGGGAGAGATTATCCTGGGTGTCTCCTCAACTGTAGACTAAGTGGCTGCCTCTAGCTCCCTCACTATGCAAGTATGATACCGCTTGATCATGTAGTTCTTATTTCAGCATTGAGTCCTAGTGGGACGAGCAGTGCGGGAACTAGACCCTACCTCAAAGGTAGGGGAGGCTATCCCTGGAATCAGGGGAGCCTTCCCCTTGGAAGGTGCCAATGAGTGGGTGATAGCCCATTTTGGCGCAAGGAGAACAATGCATGGACACTATAGCGCCACTATCTGAGAACTGACCTTCCTTTTGGTGAGGGAATCTCAGTCGGCTCGAACGGATGGCCGACGCCTAGTCACCATGCTCGGACTATTGTCGTGAGGGTCCCCTCACACATGATCCTAGCCTCCTCAAAGCCTCAGCCAAAATGGATGAGGTGGGTGAAGTTAGACTGTGGGAGGCTGGCCCGATCCAAGGCCAAAACCATCCCAAAAGGAAATGTGAACACATACTTTGCGCCATTGAAAAGCGCTGGCCAGGCTGAACTGATTGAAAGTCTATAATGTTGGAAAACAAGCCCGAATCAAATTTTTTTTGCTTTATTGATTTTTGAACTTTGATTTAGAATTTGAACCCATACTCAACAACTTGAAAGTGTTAAGTGGGGCTCAAATGAATTTGGAGAGATTTTGAGATTGATTGGAAAGGAATTCTTTTTTTTATAGTGTAGAATCCATTTTCAACAAATTTGTTTATGCTGAAAATGGGTTCAAATATTTTTGAAGAGATTGATGCTTCCATAGGTTCATATTTGAATTTGATTTTTGAGTTTGAGGACCCTTCATTTAACAAATTTGAGTATGTTAAAACAAAGGGTCAATTGATTTTGTTTGGATTTATGATTTTGGGTTTTACCTACTTAGAAAATTTGGGTATGCTAAGTGAGAAATTTGAAAATAATTTCTTCCTCTTTTACTTGTTTGTGAATCATGTGTGAATTTGAAATGGAATCTTCACTTAGCAAAATTGGGTATGCTAAATGAAGAATCCAAATATTTTGTTATTTTTGAAAAGAGGATTTGATGATTTTGAAAAGAGGATTCTTAGCAAACTTAAGTATGCTAAGGAAATCCAAATGTGTTTTGTTTTAATGATTTTGAAAAGAGGATTCTTAGCAAAATTAAGTATGCTAAGGAAATCCAAACGTATTTTATGTTTTGATTTTTGACAAGAGGATTCTTACTTAGAAAATTAAGGTATGCTAAATAAAGAATCCAAATGTGTTTTTGTTTTTGATGATTTTGAAAAGAGGATTCTTAGGAAATTTAAGTATACTAAGGAAATCCAAATGTGTTTTTGTTTTTTATGATTTTGAAAAGAGGATTCTTTACTTAGCAAATTTAGGTATGCTAAATAAAGGATCCATGTGCTTTGATTTTTTATGATTTTGAATTTGAAAAGAGGATCTTCACTTAACAAATTTGGGTATGCTAAATGAAAGATCCAAATGTGTTTCATTTTTGTGATTTTAATTTTGAAAAGTGGTCTTCACTTAGCAAATTTGGGTATGCTAAATGAAAGATCCAAGTGTTATTTGATTTCTGAAAAAAGGATTTTCATTTAGCAAATTTGGGTATACTAAATGAAATGTCCAAATATTATTTGGATTTTGAAAAGATGATCATTGGTTTTGTTTTGAAAATGAAATCTTCATTCAAGAAATTGAATGAGGATGTTCATTTGTGCTTTTTTAAAAATATGATTTTGAATTTTATTTTGAAAATAAAATCTCCATCAAAATAAATTGAGTGAAGATGTTCATTTGTACTTTTATAAAACATGATTGTTGGTTTTATTTTTGAAAAGATGAATGTTAATTTTATTTTTGAAAATGAAATCATCATTCAATAACGAGGATGTTCATTTGTGCTTTTTGAAAATATGATTCTGAATTTTATTTTGAAAATAAAATCTTCATCAAAATAAATTGAGTGAACATGTTCATTTGTGCTTCTTGGAAAATATGATTGTGAATTTTATTTTAAAAATGAAATCTTCATCAAAATAAATTGAGTGAAGATATTCATTTGTGCTTTGAAAAAATATGATTGTTGATTTTGATTTTTGAAAAAGAAATCTTCATTCAATAAATTGAATGAGAATGTTCATTTGTGATTCTTGAAAACATGATTTTGAATTTTAATTTGGAAATAAAATCTTCATTAAAATAAATTGAGTGAAGATATTTATTTATGTTTTTTTTTGAAATTATGATTTTAGATTTTATTTTTGAGAAGATCCTACATATAACAATCATGAAGATTATTAGATGAGGTTGATTTATAAAGAATTTTTGTGCAAACATTTTATTATGTGCATTTTAAAAAATTGATTTTTTTTTAAATTGATGTTTTTATAAAAGATTTATTTTTCTTTATTTTTGGAATGAACCTTTCCTTACCATAAAAATGGTAAGGGGGAGTCTTTAATTATTTCTTTTTATTAAATTTTTATTTTCACCTATTGGGGAAACCTAATAGGGGTTTTAAGACCTACATAGAGTGAGGTCCTAAAACCTAAAGGATGTTGGCTAGCTTAGCTTAAGGATGAAATAAATTAAGTGCCAACAAAAAAGAAAGATAGTCTTGGATTTACACAAAGTATAAACCCACTATCGTTCCTTGGAGACAATGATCATTTAACAAAGATGGAGAGAGGAACCTTCCCCAACGGTGTCGCCAGAAAAATTTGTGGTGAATATTTCTATCTTCATCTATCTTGAAAGATAAATGAAAACAAAAATATATCACTTGTTAGGACACCACATAGATCTGAAGATGTTCTTATTAGGGTGATTAGGTACGACATTGAAGAATAGTGTACCATCTCGAAAAATAGAAGCCACCATCCTACAATGGACCTAATCACCTTAATAAGGACTCCTAAGGACTATGAGTCTTTGTATATACCAGAGATTCTTCCCCTACTTTACATGGAAAAGTAAAGCAGGGTTTATTTTAAATTGGGTTCGTTAAGTTTCCTATGGAGGCATGCCCCCATAGTTAATCACATCCTAAGGAATGAGATTCCTTAGGAATACTCTTCATTAAGGTAAATGATCATTGTCTCTAAAGATTTTAAAGATAAGACTATCAATCAATTGGTTTATTTTTAGAAGATCAAGTGGGATTGATCAAGAAGAGAGAGTTATTATTGAAACCAAAAGAAGATAAGTAAGGGATGCTTATGATACTAGGAGGCCTAGTAAGTATCCCAAACTATCTAATGGCTGTGCTTTATATTTTTGAAATTGAAATGATTCATTTATTTGAGTTTAATTTTTATTAGAAATCTAGAGCTTACAATTCTATGACCCAAGATCATGAAAATGCCTACGAGGTGAAGATTTATGCTCATAGCCTGCAAAAGAAAGTAGCAATCTTCAAACCTAAATTTAGGAAGCTTTGGCTAGGACCAAAGCACAACCTAAATCTAAGGTGAAAATGGGTATATGGTTTACCTCCACAAGAGAGGATAAACCACCCACTTGGACTTACACACGGGGTGAACTAACTCCTCCTATGATTTTAAATACATGTAGGCAAGACATATGCTCTTGCAAGTTAGCTAGGCTATTTTTTTTTTAGAAAGAGACTAAGTCCTTAAACACATTCTGTAAGAGATTAGATCATGTAGGACATGATTTAATGACTTAAATCTATTGCAAATTTTGTTATGATTTATTTTGATTTTTGGACAATTGATTTGACATAGGCTATGGGATTTATATGCCTGATGCATGAGAAATTTGATCATGGGCCAAAATCAGCAAGAAGGAGGTGTGTTTCCACCATGGCTCTCAAGGGTCAAGCCAAGTTCCCTAGCACGAGTGGAAGCCCTCCATAAGCAAGACTGAAGCAAGATTCTTTTTATGCATGATGTGAAAACATACAACATCCAGCTAAGGGGTTGCTAAATCTTTTATCTTATTTTATAACCTAAGCTTTAGGTGAGATTTTGAGCCATTAATTTTTAGTTTTGAGTTGATTAATTGGATAGAAACTTTATTTTTCCCTAAGAGCCTAATCGCATCCAGGCCATTCATCAAAATAAGGAAGAAACTAGGAAAATATGCTATCTTAATGCACATGCTAAACAAATATCAAATAATTTATAAAGCTAGCGCAAAAGAATAAGAGGACTTTAGTGGTCGGGCTCCACTGCACAAACTCAAATACAAATTGGGTATCTGAGCTCTACCCTTATACAACCCAAATTACAAATGAATTAAATACAATCAAAAAGGAATTCATGTTATGGGGGTTTTCATTCTTCATTTCTCCTTTCTTCTTTTCTTTCTTCTTTTCTTGTTTCTTCTCTTGGTTGGTTGGAAGGTGTTTGTTTCAAAGGCTTCACATGGTACATAAGACATAGTATTATGACCAATGTTAACCCTAATCCACATAACATTCATTCCAAATCTTAATTGTGAAAATTACACAAAAATGGGAAAAATAAATCTAACTAAAACTTGCAAAATAGAGATTAGCTAATCAAACCACACAATCCTAAGCATGTATATGAATAAATTGGACTTAGCACCCCACACATGGGTAACCAAGTCCACCTGGCCTATTTTGGATTATTCTTAGGGGTATAAGCAACCTGCACAACAAAAGCATTTATATTTTTATTACATCACCCCTTAAGCATAATCTCCTACAGAAGACAACAATTAGACTAAGATCATCCTATCATTCAATCTATGCACATACACCCTAACATCCAGACTAAAATATCACAACAAAAAATAAAAACAAACATCAAACCATGAGCCACCCTAACATAGGGCTCGAAATGGTGACTTAGCCTAATGTGTGTGCCATTTAAGGCTTGTGTGGTATGTCTTAGCTAGGCTTTAAGTTTAGAGTTTTCTACATATGAAGGATTCTACTTAGAGGGTGATTTAATTTAAGTGATTTAGTTGATTTTTGGTTGATTTTATTTTAGTATTTGATTTATTTTGAATGAACCTATAATTAATTGCTAAGTGTTGCAAAGAGAGGAAAAGAGAAGAGAACTTCTCTTTCCTCCATACCGTAAGTAATTTTTAAGGTGGATTCATTAATGATTTTTATTTTAGTGAATGTTTTATTATGTGTTTTAATTAATCCTAAGTTTAGTTTTTCCCTAAACAAACCTATTCAAAGAGAAAGGCATTTTAAGATTAAGTAAAGTGAATTACTATCACAAAACACACAACACTTTATTTCTTTCCAACATGTGTAACATGAACATGGATGAATCGTAAGCATATATATACATGCAAATGGAAATGTAGCACACTTTAAGCATGAATGCTAAGAGATGTTGCTTAAGAAAATTTGGAATGTTTCATTTATGCATGATTTTATTAATTAGAGAACGGGGGGGTGGAGATTCTTTTATCCATTATTCAAATGCACATTTACATGTATGAAAGACATAAGTGAGTATAGCACCATTATTTTCTACACCAGGGGTGTAAGGTATAGGACCTACATGGAGCTACTTAAAGCCTTGCAACTTCGGGGTGTCCAGACTAATATACCACTTTTCTTAAATCATGTGTATATACAAAAAGAAATGAATGGAAAAAGAATCATGCAAAAGATTCTTATGTGTTTGTTTGATTTTGGTTGTTTAATTTACATATGCAAATGTGAAGATCCTTCTTAAATGATAACATTGGAATGAATAGGAGTGGATTTAAACAAGTTTTGTGTTCTTTTCAAATGAACTATACACTTTGAAAATCCTATTCAAAACTATGTTAAAAGAGAAGAGAAGGAAAGTCACATGATGCACATCTCATATTATACTCACATGCAAGCTTCTAAGTAATTATAAGTAGCATACCTTTCTTTTGTAATGTTTGATTTATGAGTTTTAAAAAAATAATTTTGGATTTAGTAGTGATAATAGCCATTCATATTCTTACTTTAGCCAAAACATGCAATTTGACATAAAGGAAACATTTCATTTTAATTTGATTTTTCAAAAGACATGAATGCATGATTTTCAAATGACATACACATTTAGCATGCTAGGAATGAAATAAAGTGATTTAATCATGTAATTTCATTCATCTTAATTAATTTCTAAAGGCAATCCTATAGAATAAGATCGTTTAAAGTGAATCAAATTGTTTACATAAATTTTTAGTTTTGTTTTGAGTTTGATTTGAATTTAGAAGATGTGAAAAGGCCATCTCCCATATGTGTGTGTTGTTTTAGTTTAGTTTTTAGAACCATTAGATTGATTTTATGTTTTGCTTAAGTTAAGGTGTAAACTAAGTTCATAATTACCCTTTACCTACACCTCCTTAAAATAATTATTCAAACAATTGTGAGCCAACATATGAAATGCAACCACATTGAATTTAAATCAGCAATGCACCTTAAGAAAGAAAGAGCCTAATGCAATTGGCTCATAATTATTGATTAATTAAGCTAAGGGGTTTAATTAAGTACTTTCATAACCCTTCCCACACATGTAGGTTGGATTTGATTTCCTTAAGTTTACTTAAGTTATTGAACACCTAAGTGTCTACCCAAGAAAGGATTGATTAGGTGATTAAGTTTCTGGATTAATTTTTGATTTTGAGTTTAGTTAATTAAGCTATTTAATGAAATGATTAAATCATTAATCAATTTATAAATTAATTAAGCTTTCATTCAAATGAAATAGGCTTAGGGTAAAAGATTTAGAAAAGGCATCCTAATCTCATTCCCAAAGTCTATCTAGTGTTCTAAGGTGGTTAACAAATTTAATTAATGAATTTATCATCATTTAATAGGTTAATTAATCATTTAATTGATTAAGGGAGTGATTAGAGATGAAACAAGCAATTACCTAAATTAATCCAACCATAAATTCCAAGAAAATCATTTGAGGCAGAGGTCATCCCACTAATTAACCTTAGAGAATTTGGAATTAATTATTAAAATAATTTAGTAGTAATTAACATAATTACATCCCCAATAAAACTCAAATTAAGAAAATATCACTGTTCAAAATCGAGTAAAATTAATTTTATATTATTCCCCTTTGAATTATCTTTGAAATGAAGTTGACTTTGCATTTTTTTAGATTTTTCTACATTTAGTTATGTATTTATGAAGTTACTTTGATTATTAGATAATTGAATCCCTAATTATATAACTAATCCCGTCGACGCCACGTGGACCACTAACGTGGCATGCACTTTCCATGTGGCGTGATGGGATTCATTATTTAAATTGTCATATTGGCTACACAATCAGCCGGCGGTGCTACGTGCTTTCCCTTGGATCGTCCGATCAAAGATCAGACGATCAAGATAAAGCCCACAGTATGAAAGGGATTAATTTCAGGATCTTACATGTTTTAATCAGGACTGTCCATCCAAAACATGCGGGATGGATGGTCCATGATTCATCCTTGCCGTCGCCTATGGGAGATGGCGATCGTCCATCCTTTAGGGCTTGATCTGAGCTCACTTGAGCTCAGATTAGGTAGAGATTGAGGACACACCATCTAAGAGCAAGAATAAAGACATCCAACAGTTGAATTGTAATGGGATGATACTTTCCTTCACAAAGGACCAAAGAAATCTACACCTAAGCTCGATTTTGATTCATACCTCACTAGAGGCTATCATCGGTGCTCCCAACTATTGAGGTAGCTACATCTAGTGGAGATGAAGCCTTATTGAAGGTTTGATTGGCCAAGATGATCTTCAAATGCTTGCAACTTTGGTCTAGACCCCTCTTCCTATGGCTTGAATACTTGGGAAACACCTTGGGTAAGCTCGATTGGGTCCTTTGATGATTCTTGCAAGAGTAATTAGAGTTTGGTGGTGAATTGAGAAAAGTGGAATTTCCAATGAGCTCCCCTATTTTGGCTTTGAAGAAATTCGAAAGTGGAGAATTCAAATGAGCCTTGGAAACCTGAATCGGATGGTCGATCTTGTCTCTTCTATTTTGATCAAATTGATCACAATGAGTGGGTTGGTTAGGCCATGTTAAGCTCCACATGGTTCAATTTTGGTAGGAGTGAATCTAGTGGAGTGATTTCCATGTGGTTCAGTGTGTTTTCTTGGTAACCCATTGTCCACTTATTAGTCTCTACTTTATCCAAAGAATTGATTTTTTTTTTTTAAAATAAATCATTTAGCTTTGATTTTAATTTTAGGCTAAATTTGAATGGTTTAAATTTTATTTGATATCATTTGCTCATGGTAAATGGACAAAGTTTAATTTATGTGAAGTTGAAATGGTCAATTTCGAAATATTTATCATTAGTTTGGTTCAATTGATGGTTCAATCAATAAATGGGTCAAATTAAAATTTGATTTGACCTGGTAGGTTGGTTGGGTTGATTTAGGTTTGATTGGTCATCTGAAATATTTTGCAAGCTTTGGTTTCAATTAATTTTAGTTTGATTTGATTTTGGCTTGATTTGACCTTTTAGGTCAAGTTGGGTTCATGATCAATTGGGCTAGGTTAGGTCTAGTTGGCCAATTGAGATTTTGGTCAAGTTCAATAAGTGGTTTAGAATGAATTTGACCCATTGGTTGCAATCAATTTGGCTTAGATCAAGATTTGACACATTTTGACTTTTTAGGTCAAGTTGGGTCAACTTGGGTCAAGTGGTCAATTGGGCTAGGTTAGGCTCAAATGATGACTTGGTCATGTTCAATCATTGATCATGAATTAGTTTTGATCAATGGTTTTAATCAATTTAGCCAATGGTGGATTTCAGCTAGTTTTGGTTTTATTTTGGCTAAGTGTTGACTTGGTCAACCCTTAGGTTTGACTTGGTTTGATCCAATTTGAGTGATTGATCATCTCATGATGATTGTTGCTCATAATGTGAGGCTTAGGTGGACTTAGTCCAATCCAATTTAGGTAGTATTAGAATTTGGCTCAAAAAGGTACTTTAGGTCACTTTGAGTCAAGTGAGCCTAAGTGGGTCAATTGACTTGATCAAGGCTTGATTCAAGTTTGATTGAACTCACATATGAACCTATGATTGAAATATAAATTCATTTGCAAGTTATTTGGAGTCAAATGGATTTTAATTGAAATATAAATCCCTTTGCAAGTGATTTGGAGTCAAATGGGTATCAATTTGGGTTTGAGTTCTGAATTTAGTTTTGGTATGATGATTGAAGTTTGTGTTTATATTTGGATTCATGATTGAAGGATTGACTACCTCCACAAATGCTGAGCTCGTGGTAGGGGTAATAGTTTGGATCATGACTCTTGCCCAGTTCCTCCGGCCTTTTAGGCTTTGGCAACTAGAAATCATTCTTCTTTAAGAGATTCTTAAAGATCTTCCTGACTACCTCCATCTTAAATGAATAAGGTATATTCAATTTATCGGTAAGAGTAGGTAAGTAATTGCTATGTGATGGTAATAATACTCTTTGATGATCGATGAGGAGGTAGCGGTGGCATTATGTGGAAGGGTGGTGGTATGGCGGCAAGGTGGTGGCGAGAAGCTGAGCTCGTGGCTATCTAGCGAACCCTAACTATTTTGCTTCCCCTTGTCAATTACTGTGACTACCCCTGGTTTCTTCTCAAATGCCTTATGAGGTCTGGGCTTGGCTGACTGGTCCTGGAAAGGCAACTGTTTGGCCTCTTCTTGTAGATTAGCTGCCTTGTTGATTAATTTCTCGAAGGTTTTGATTGTTAAACCCTTGTGCATGAAAACAACCAGGCCATGGATGTTCTTCAGAAGAATCTCAATGGCGTGCTCTTCAGACAATTGTGGTTTACATTTCATACTCAAGTTTTTCCCCCTGAGAATGTAATTAGCAAGGGACTCATTGGGGACTTGCGTCACTATAATAAGATTGCCTACAGTAACCCTTTGATGAGCTTCAGCAAACCTCTTGATGAAGAGGTGCTCTAACTCAACAAATGTCTTTATCAAACTATTGGGTAGTTTAGCATATTAATCAAATGCAACACCTGCTAGACTGCTAATAAATAATCTAAAAAGAAGGACGGCACTACCTCGGCGTCTTGCTTAAATCTAGTATGTTGGAGGGTTCCGCCATTAAAATCTTGAAGGTTGGAGGTATAAAGCCCTTAGGATATTGGACTACATCGAACTCCTCCGGGTATGGTCTACCCTTTGGAACAAATGAGCCACCTCGGGCTTATGCCAGCTCATCCTTCACATGTTTCTCCACCAACTGCTTGATATCCTTCTCATGCATGGAGGTGCTATCCACCACCTTCCTAAGCAGGCTACCACTATCTTTCTCTATGGAAATGCACCTAGGATGATCTGAGGCATGTGCCAACTCTGCCCTATCGACTATTATGGGAGAAGGCTGTAAAACTAGGGCTGAATTTTGCAATGTTGGAACCATTGCCATCAACTCCTCAATCTTCTTCCCTATTTTGTCAATATGATCATCCCTCTTCCTAAGCTAGTGGAGGAGGTATTGAGTTTAATGGACGACATCATTGTCTTCAACTACAATACCTTCTTAGCTTTTCTTTGTCTCCCACGGAGGAGCTCCCATTATCAACCATGTGAACATTCATCCTCAAGAAGGTCATCCTCATCGGGATCAAATGCTACCCTCATCCTCAAAATCATTGTGATCCTTTACAGAGTTCCTTCTTCTCGGTAAGGCTAACAATCTCATCAAAATGATCTAGTGTGGCACAAACACTTTCGTGGTGTAAAATTGTAGTCAGATAGAAACATATAACATGCGCCCTTTGGAGTGCTATCTCTGGAAGGACTACGCTCACTAGAAGATACATGCTCATGGTATCCACTTCTCGGTGGAGTGCTATCTAGGGAGGTCCACGCCATGGGATAGGCTGTTTCTCCTCTCTACTTACCGATCGGCTCACGATGGTAGTGGTGTGACCCGCGATCTTTGCGTCGCCGCTTCTTCACCAAGACTCAAGTAGGAGGTCAAGTAGGGGAACTCATCCTCACCTCAGTCGGTGAAGTAGATGGAGTGGGATCCTTTGGCTGTACCTGTATCACCAAAGGGGCTTTATTCTCCCCAGATGTTATCTTATGTGCCTTTGTAGGAACGGTGGGTGGCGGGACCTGAACTGGTGATGGTGGGTGAGGAGTGGATCGGTGTGGTGGAGATGACACTGGCTCCACCCTTAATGAGGCTTTCCCCCTGCAATTGGTGGTATCCATCAACATTATACTGTCGATCCTATCGACACTAGTGGCCCGATGATCAAAAAAAATCAAGCCGGAGGCCATCAGCCTGAAAACCTTCGCTCCCTACTCACGATTGGTTTGCTACTCTCGATGCTCTATCCTTATGGATCTACCTAGTAACACTCTTGGGGATGATCGACCTCAAGTCAAATAGTGTGCCAGACTCTAGCATCCATGGGCTCTGCTAACCTAGCGTAGTACCGTCCGTAGACTGGCATAGGGCTTCCTCATGTCCCTAGCCAAAACCTCATGGTATGTGGGCAGTGGAGGCAATGAAGCTATCCTCCTGTAGTCTTCCTCTCCATCTGATGTCGATAGGGGGTGAAATATACTGCCACTAAGAAGTCGAGAGGTATCACGAGGAGATCCCTCCTCAGCAATAGCAACATGGGATGCAACATTTATCTCTCGGGCTGCACACTCATGATGCCGCTTGATCTTGCAACTCCTGCTACGGTGCTATGTGTGATGCTGTGTGTGGCTTAGAATGGCAGTGTGGGAACTAGATCCCACCTTGAAGGTAAGGAAGACTATCTTTGAAGTCAAGATAGACTTCCCTTTATAGGGGACCAACAAGGAGGGTAGTATGCACGAGTGGGCTGTAAGAGCTGACACATGAATTAGGTGGAACCTCGATCGCCTTCCTCTTTAAGAAAGGATACTCAGTATCAAAAGGTATGTCAATGAAGATGAGTGGCACCTCATCGACTAATGGTGAGGGTTCACCAATGCTATGATCCTGGAAAAGAAAACCAAGTGGGTAGAGTCAGTCTGAAGGAGGCTGGCCCGATCCAAGACCAAATTCATCCCAAATGGAAAGGTGAAGATGAACTTCTAGGAGGCCATGTATACCGATAGCAAAAACAAATTGCACTGACTGGTTTGTATTGTATCTCTGCATGTGTTGAAATGTAACTTGAGTTAGATCTCTGCTTTAATATTTGTCCCAAGAGAGTAATAGAGATTTAGAGTCCTGAACCCACACTGAATAATTCAAATATGTTAAGTGGGGTTCATTGGAGAGATTTTAATATGGCAAGGAGAGTCTTTGCCATTTTGATTTTGATTTAGAACCCATACTCAACCAATTTAGGTAGGTTGGATGGGGTTCAGATATTTGAAGATGTTTGTGTTAAATCTTGTTTGAAAATTTTTTTATTTTAAAAAATTTTCTTAGCAAATTTAGGTATGCTAAGAAAAGGTTGTGATTGAATGTTTTGGAAATTTTATGAAAAATCTTTGTTTGTGATGATTGATTATGTGTGTGATTTATTTGAAAATGAGGTTCTCCACTTAACAAATTTGGTATGTTAAGTAAGAACCAAATGCGATATGATTTGAAAATATGATTCTCACTTAACAATTTTGGTATATTAAGTGGAACCAAATGTATGTTTGAGAGTGGGATTCTCACTTAACAAATTTGGTATATTTAGAGGGAATCAAATATGACATGATTATGTGATTCTCAATTAACAAATTTTGTATGTTAAGTGGAGCCAAATGTAATATGATTTGAGGATGGGGTTCTCACTAAAAAATTTGGTATGTTAAGTGGGGACCAAAAGTATGTTTTGAAGATGAGACTCTCACTTAACAAATTGGGTATGTTTAAGTGAAAGTCAAATGAATGTTTTGAAAATGAGACTCTCACTTAAAAAATTGGGTATGTTAAGTGAAAGTCAAATTTATGTATTTTGAAATGAGACTCTCACTTAACAAATGGGTATGTTAAGTGAAAGCCAAATTTGTATGTTTTGAAAATGAGACTCTCACTTAACAAATTGGATATGTTAGGTGAAAGTCAAATTTATGTGTTTTGAAAATGAGACTCTCACTTAACAAATTGGGTATGTTAAGTGAAAGCCAAATTTGTATCTTGAAAATGAGACTTGCACTTAACAAATTGGATATGTTAAGTGAAAGCCAAATGCATGTTTTAAAAATGAGACCCTCACTTAACAAATGGAGTATGTTAAGTGAAAGCCAAATACATGTTTTAGAAATGCGACTCTCACTTAACAAATTGGGTATGTTAAGTGAAAGCCAAATTTGTATGTTTTGAAAATGAGACTCTCACTTAACAAATTGGGTATGTTAAGTGAAAGCAAAATGTATGTTTTGAAAATGAGACCCTCAATTAACAAATTTGGCATGTTTAGTGGAGGTTAAATTTGTATATTATTTTAAAAAAAAAAGAGATTCTCACATAACAAATTTGGTATGTTAAGTGGGAATCAAATATGGCGTGATTTGCTCTTTGAAAAGAAGGAACCTTCAATTCTAACATATGTGAAATATGTTAAGTGAAGTTTCAATTTTTATGCTATGATTTTGTTTGAAAAATGGATTCTTCATTCAATAAATTTGAGTATGTTAAATTAGTATGGTTATTTTCAAAAATGTGCTTTTGATAAGATGGAAACTCTAACTTTAACATATATAAATATGTTAAGTGAATTTTCAATTTTATGTTATGGTATTATTTGAAGATAGACTCCTCATTCAACAATTTTGGGTATGTTGAATAAATATGGTCAATTTTCAAAAATGTGCTCTTTTGAAAAGAAGAGAAACCCCAACTTTAGCATATGTGAAATATGTTAAGTGGAGTTTCAATTTTATGCTTTATGATTTTATTTGAAAATGGACTCCTCATTCAACAATTTTTGAGTATGTTGAATGAATATGGTCACTTTCAAAAATATGTTTTTGAAAAGAACCTCCATACAATAATCATGAGGATTGTTAGATGGGATTTGGTTATATGAGTTTTATGCTTTTTGATAATTTTGTGAAATATTATTTATGAGTTTTGAAAAAGGTGCTTTTTGGAAAGTGGAATTTTGCAAAAGAGTTTACTTTCTTAATCATTAAGATGAACCTTGCCTTACCAAGCGAGTGGTAAGGAGGTTCTAAATTCTTGTCATTTCCTTTCATAAGTTAATTTTATTTTTTCACCTATTAGGAAACCCAATAGGGGTTCTAGGACCTACAAGGAGTGAGGTCCTAAAACCTAGAGGATATTGGATAGCTTTGCTTAAGAATGAAATGAGCTATGTGCCGACGAAAGGAAAGATAGTCTTGGATTCATATGAAATACAAGTCTTAGAAAATTTTGTGGTGAAATGTTTCTTCCTTCATCTATCCGTTTGAAGAGGATAAATGAAAAAAATATATGCCTTTAGTTGGGACACCATGTAGATCCACAGACGTTTTTATTAGGGTGATTGGGTACGATATTGAGGAGAGGTGTACTATCTTGAAAGTTAGTAGTCACCACCCTACAATGGACCTAATCACCTGAATAAAGACTCCTAAGGACTATGGGTCTTCATATTTACCAGAGATTCTTCCCCTACTTTACATGGAAAAGTAAGGTAGGGTTTATTTTAAACCAGGTTTGCTAAGTTCCCTATGGAGGCAAGCCCCCATAGTTAATTACATCTTAAGGAATGAGATTTTTTAAGAATACTCTCGATTAAGGTAAATGATCATTGTCTCCAAAGATTTCAAATGTTAGACTATCAATAAATTGGTTCATTTTGGAAGATCAAATGGGATTGATCAAAGGGAGAGAGTTATTATCGAAGCCAAAGGAAGATAAGTAGGAGATGCCCATGATGCTAGGAAACCTAGCGAGCATCTCAAACTATCCTATGGTGCGGCTTTACATTTTTGAAATTTGAAAAGGATTTATTTGTTTGAGTTGGATTTTATTAGAAATTTAAGGCTTATAATTCCATGATGCAAGATCATAGAAATACCTAAGAGGTGAGGATTTATGCTCACAACCCTGAAGGAAAATAACAACCTCAGAACCTAAATCTAGGGAGCTTTGGTGAGGGCCAAGGCATGACCTAAATCTAAGGCAAAAATGGGTATATGGTTTACCTCCATAAGAGAGGATAAATCACCTAGCTGGTGGACTTACAACAGCCTAGGGGTGGCCGCCAACTACCTCCTTCTATAATTTTAAATACATATAGGCAAGTCATATGCTTTTGCAAGATAGTTAGATTATTATTTATTTAAAAAATAGGCTAAGTCCATAAACTCACTCCCTAAGAGACTAGATCATGCAGGGCATGATTAATGACTTAAATCTAATGCAAAATTTTCATATATTTTACTTTCATTTATGGATAATTCATTTGACACAGGCTTTAGAATTTTTTATGCCTAATGCATGAGAAATTAGATTATGGGCCAAAATCAATAATATGGGAGGTGTGTTTCCACCATGGCTCTTAAAGGTCAAGCCAAGTTCTCTGGCATGGGTGGAAGCCCTCCAAATCAAGAGTGAATTAATATGCTTTTTATGCATGATGTGAGAAAGAAAAGGTAACATTCAGCTAAGGAGTTGCTAATTCTTTTATCTTGATTTATAGCCTAAGATTTTAGGTGAGGTTATGAGTTGTTTATTTTAAATTCTAAGTTATTTAATTTGGTAGAAGATTTATTTTTCCTAAGAGCCTAATCGTCATCCAAGCCATACATCAAAGCAAGGAAAAAATTAAAAAAACATGTCATTCCTAATGCACAAGCTAAACAAACATCAAACATTTTATAAAGCTAGTGCAAAAGAATAAGAGGTCAAGTGTGGTCAGGCACCACCGCACAAACCCAAAAATAAATTGGGTAGCCGAGCTCTACCCTTATACAACTTGGAATACAAATGAATTAATTACAATTAAGCAAGGAATTCATGTTATGGGGGTCTTCATTCTTCACTTCTTCATTCTTCTTTTCTTCTTTCTTCTTTCTTCTTTTGGTTCCTTCTTTTGGATGGTTGGAATGTGGATCCTCCAAAGGCTTCACATGGTACATAAGATGTGATCTTATAACCAATGCTCATCCTAATCTCCCATAACAATCATTCCAAAATCATAATTATAAAAGTACATGAAAAAGGAAAAAGTAAATATAACTAAAACCTACAAAATAGAGATTAGCTAAACCAAGCACACAAATCCCAAGCATGTATAAGCATATATTAGACTTAGTACTCCACACATGGGTAATCAAGTCCACCTGGCCTATTGGATTATGCTTAGGGGTATTAGAACCCATCAAAGTAAAAGCAGTTATATTTTTATTATAATGGCTCTTAATCATAATCCCCTGTAGAAGATAATAATTAGACTAAATCATCTCACCATTCATTCTACACACATACACCCTAACATACATACTAAAACATCACATCACAAAATAAAAGCAAACATCAAACCATGCTCTGCCCTAACATAGGACTAGAAGTGGTGACTCAAGCTAATGTGTGTGTTTTAAAAGGTTTGTGTGGTGTACTTAACTAGGCTTTAAGGTTTAGATTTTCTAAGTATGAAAATGTTCAACTTAGAGGATAGTTTCAATTTAAGTTGTTTAGTTGATTTGGGTTAATTTTATTTGATGATTTGATTTTGGTTTGAATGAACCTACTTAATTACTAAGTGTTGTAAAGAGAGAGGAAAAGAAGAGAACTTCTTTCCCTACTAAGTGATTTATAAGGTAGATTCATTAATGACTTTTTTATTTAGTGAAGGTTTTCTTATATGTTTTAATTAATCCTAAGTTTAGATTTTTCTTAAACAAACCTATTCAAAAAGAAAAGCAATTTAAGATGAAGCAAAGTGAATTACTATCATAAAACACACAACATTTTATTTCTTTCTCACATGTGTATCATGCACATGAATGAATCCTAAGCATATCTATACATGCGATGTAAGTACTTAGCACACCTTAATAATGAATGCTAAGAGAGGTTGCTTAAGGAAATTTGGAATATTTCATGTATGCATGCTTTTGTTAAGTAGAAGAGAGTGATTATTTTATCCATTTTTCATATGCACATTTACAAGTATAAAATACATAAGTAAGTACGACACCATTATTAGCACCAGGGGTGTAGAGTACATGACCTACTTAGGATTACTTAAAGTCTCGCAACCCCGGGGTTGTCCAAACTAATATACCACTTTTCTTAAATATATGTGCATGTACAAAATGAAATGAATGGAAAGATAATGCTAAGAGAGGTTGCTTAAGAAAATTTGGAATGTTTCATGTATGCATAATTTTGTTAAGTAAAAGAGGGTGATTCTTTTATCCATTTTTCATATGCAAATTTACAAGTATAAAAGACATAAGTGAGTACGACGCCATTGTTAGCACCCGGGGTGTAAGGTACAAGACTTACTTAGGGCTACTTAAAGCTTCGCGACACTAGGGTTGTCCAGACTAATATACCACTTTTCTTAAATACATGTGCATGTACAAAAAGAAATGCATAGAAAGAGAATGCTAAGAGAGGTTGCTTAAGGAAATTTTGAATGTTTCATGTATGTATGATTTTGGTAAGTAGAAGACAGTGATTCTTTTATCCATTTTTCTTATGCACATTTACAAGTATAAAAGACATAAGTGAGTACGACGCCATTGCTAGCATCAGGGGTGTAAGGTACAAGACCTACTTAGGGCTACTTAAAGCCTCACGACCCCGGGGTTGTTCTGACTAATATACCACTTTTCTTAAATACATGTGCATGTACAAAAAGAAATACATGGAAAGAGAACCATGAAAAAAGTTTATGTTTGTTTATTTGATTTGGTTATTTATTTTATATATGTGATGTTGAATTTCTTCTTGAGTCATGACATAGGAGTGTATCAGAATGGATTTCAAACAAGTGTTATGCCCTTTTAAAATGGACTATACACTTTGTAAATCCTATGCAATCCTATGTTAAAAAAGAGAGGGAAAATTAAATAACACATTTTATACTATTCACATGCAAGCTCATAAGTACTTATAGATAGCATACTTTTCATTTGTAATGTTTGGTTTATAAGTTTTGAAAATAATTTTGGATTTAGTAGAGATAATAGCCATTCATATCTTACTTTAGCCAAAACATGCAATTTGACATAAAGGAAATATTTCATTTTTTAATTTGATTTTTCAAAATACATAAATGCATGATTTTCATATGACAAACACATTTAGCATGCTAGGAAAGAAATAAAGTGATGCAAGCATGTAATTTCATTCATCTAATTAATTCCTAAAGGTAATCCCATATAATAAGATTATTTAAAGTTAATCAAAGTTGGTTCAAGAAAATTTTGATTTGGTTTTGAGTTTGATTTGAATTTAGGAAATGTAAAAAGGTTTGCTCATCCTAACCCATTCCCACATGTGTGTATTATTCTAGTTTAATTTTTAGGTGATTAGATGAATTTTATGCTTTGGTTAGGTTAAGGGGTAGATTAAGTTCATTAATTACCCTTTACCTATACCACTTTAACATATTTAATCAAATAATTATGAGCCAATGTATGACATAAAATCACAAGGAATCTAAATCAGCAATGCACCTAAGAAGGAAAGGGGCCTAATGCATTTGGCTCATAATTAATGATTAATTAAGCTAAAGTGTTTAATTTAAGTACTTTTATAACTCTTCCCACACATGTGGGTTAGGTATGATTTTCTTAAGCTACTTAGCTTATTGAAAACCTAAGTATCTACCCAAGAAGGAAGTGGTTGAGTTCTGGAATGTTTTGAAAATTTTATCAAGTTAATTAAGTAGGTAATTAGTGGATTAGCCCTTAATTAAATTTAGATTAAGGATGGAAAGTGGTTTAGGGAATGACTTGGAGAAAATACCCCAAACCCATTCCATAAACCTCCTCTTCACTTAAGCAAAGTTTCATTAACTTAATCAAGGAATTAAATCACTGTTCACATGCTTAATTAAGCTTAATTATGTTAAGAGAGTGATTAGGGGTTCATTAATTAAATTTTCTGATTAACTCATTAATAAATTCCAAGAAAATTAGGGGAGATAGAAGTCATCCCACTAAACATGCCTGAGTAATTAGGGTTATTAAGTTTTCAAATAAACCCTAATTAAGTAAAATCTACTATTCAAATTTAATTAGAAATAATTTTATTGGATTCTCCTTTGAACTATCTTTAGGATGAACCCAAGTTTGTATTGTTTTTATTTTTCTATAATTAGTTATGAATTTAGGAAGTTTCAGTTGATGTAAGTGATTTTTAGGAAGTTCATTAATTTATTTTATTAAAATAAATCATTTGACACTTAAAATTCAATATATTTTAATCCAAGGGTCCTTTTGACTGGAAATTTTTATGGTATGTGTATTTTAACTTCAGTTGTAATCTCTGAAAATTTCAACTTAATCTAACATGTAATTTTGGCTTAATTAAACATATTTGATGTTTACTAAAACTTAAATTACACTCAAAATATTTAGTGAAATTTAAAGATTTTAAAATTTTTGGATTCCAATCGAAAAGATAAATCCAACGAGCCCTTGTTTGTAATTTTTAGTTAAGTATTTTATTTTCTATGAATTTTTAAAGTTTCAGGTGATTTAAATAAAAAAATCTGATTGTCCTACTTAACGGTCAACACAGCACCGCTAACGTGAGCGTGCCACCATGGACCGCATGATTGGATGCAGCGGTGCCGTGGCCGATGCTGATGCCGCCGATTAGCGTGATCGCGTCGGCGTGAATCGAGTCGGCGAGGTTGATTGTTATACCGTTTGGCTTCACGATGCAGCCGATGGATGGTCGTCGAATCACATAATCTAGAGGTTAGGATAGCATGATCGGTGCATGATCTGAGCCTTCCGATCACGCAAACCATGGGATCGGATGGTCTAGAGTGCATCCGACAATCTAAAGGCCTGAATCACGATTGGCACATGATTTGAGCCTTCTAATCATGCAACACGGTGTCGTGCGATTAGCATGCGATGCGTGTCGCTTTGAGTGGGAATCGAGTCGAGTTGATGCGTGGTTTGACTCGCTTTGATCACCGTCGGATGCTCGATCGATCATCATGTGATCTAGAGCTAGGATAGTGTATCGAGTGTCGAGCCTTGTGATCGCGCAAACCATGGGATCGGATGATCTAGAGTGCATCAAACAATCTGAAGGCCTGGATCACATGATCGACATAAGATTCGAGCTGTCCGATCCCACGAATCGCGGGATTGGACGGCTACTGCTATCAGCTGGCCGTGAACAATAAAAATGGGATATTGGTGAGGTAAAAATGAGAAATTCTAAGTGAAAACTTATCCAAATGGACTCATTTTCACATCGATCCACACCTGAAAACTTCTACTTTCTAATTGGGATGATTTAAAGTAAAAATGCAGAATTATCTAGGGTAAATTCCTAAAAATCAAAAACTGTCATAAATGAAGGATCCTAAGGCCGGCTATGATTTTTGAAAGTTACCTCACCGAGGATGATTTTCAGTAGCGGAGATGACCCAAGCACATTGTTGAGTGGGAGAAAAGGCCTTGGAATGAGCTTGGATCTTCGCCTACACATCATAATGAAGCTCCACCAATAATCATCATTTCTTCATTGAAGTCCACTTAGTTTTGGAGTATTTCTCTCCAAAATGAAGTGGGGGTGATTGTCAATGGGTTTGGGAGCTCTAGGAGAAGAAAAATGAGAGGAATGGATGATTGCTTCAGCCTCTAATGTCTTGGTTTGAAAAGTGAACGAAAATCTCTTTTATTTTCAAATTTTGGCTCCAAAGAAATGTCATTTGGCTTGGGGTGGTTGGGAATGGAAGAGAATCATCCTAGGTGGCTCACTTTGGTTGGCTAAGGCATGGAAAGTGGTTGCCATGAAGGACAAATGGGTGTCCTAGCCAAGGGGAGGTAAGAGTCCTTCATGCCAAGTATTCCAGTTTTACCTCCCCATGAGTCATGGCTGCCCCAACCACTCCTTGGGTCAAAAAATCAGCATCCTTGGTGCCTATGTGGACCAATGGATGAGTGCCAAGTGGCCAAGGAAGAGAAATGACCACTTATGTAAGTGTGTTTTCTAATGGGATGCCCTTAACCCAAGGGCAATGTGGTCATTTGGCATTGAATTTGATTTGTGCAGATTTGAGATGAGTCAAAAGTAAGTTGGACCAAATTTCATGTCATTTGAAGTTCATTTGATTTAATTTGGGTCAATTTGACCCATTTGAGTCAAATTGGGTCAAAATAGGTTAGGTTGACCAATTGATCAAGTTGGGTCAAACCAAGAGTTGGGTCAAGTTCAAATGACCATTTGGATTGCATTAGTTCAATTGATTTCAATCAATTTGGCTTAATTTGGATTTAATTTGGATTTTGGCCAATTTGATCCTTTAGGTCAATTTGGACTAAGTTGACCAATTTGACCTAATTGACCAAATTGGATTGAATCATGGTTTGGTTTGGGTTTGGTTGATCTTTTGGAATATATTGTAGGCTTTGGTTTCAAACAATTTTGGTTTGATTTCATTTTGGCTTGATTTGACCTTTTAGGTCAAGTTGGACTAAGTTGGGTTAGGTTGACCAATTGGTCAAATTGAGTTTAATTGAGGCTTTGATCAAGTTCAATAATCAATTTGGAGTGAACTTGAGCCATTGGTTGCAACCAATTTGGTTAGGTTGCAATTTGGCTAGTTTGGGTTCACATGGGTTAAATGGTTGACTTGGTTAATGGACTAAGTTGACTTGGTTTGACCCAATTCATGACAATTTATTAACCTATGATGATCAAGAAACATGACATGAAGTTTGGATTGGCTTAATTTACTTTGATTTGAATTGAATTAGATTTTGGTTCATGTAGGTCAAATTGGCCACTTTGGGTCAAGTGAGTCATTTGGGTTTAGTTGGCTTAATCAAGGCTTGATTCAAGTTTGGTTGAACTCACATATGGACTTGTGATTGAAATATAAATCCATTTGCAAGTGATTTGGAGTCAAATGAGTTTTGATTCATTTGATAATTTCAAGTCAAAAGGGTGAATATGAGTTTGACTTGGGTTTTCTTGATTTTGATTTGATGATTGAAGTTTGTGTTTATATTTGGTTTGTGATTGAAGGGTTGATTGAATCATGAAGAAAATCCAAGGGTTTGGATTGATTTGAGTTTGATTTGGCTAAGTTCAAGAACTTAACTTGAAAAGGCACAAGTTGGATTTTGGTTTGATTTGGATTTGGGTTTTGAATTGGTTTTGATTATTTGAATTTATATTTAATTTATATTTGTGAATATAAATGAGAATATAAATGGATTATGAAAAAATATTTTGAGTTTGAAGTGATTTGGATTTGGTTTGGCTAAGTCCATAAGGTGAAATCAAATGAGCTTAGGAAAGATTTTGGATTTGGAATTGATCATGGATTTCAATCATTTGGAATTGATTCATGATTTGGATTTTTGGGATTGCTTTGATAGTTTGAGAAAATCAATTGGGTTGGAATTGATTCAAGATTTGATTTGGAATTTATTTGAATGATTTGAGAAAAATCACTTAAGTTGGAGTTGATTTGAATGATTTGAGAAAAATCATTTAAGTTGGAAATTGATTTGAATTTGGAATTGGTTTGAAAGAAGGAAGTAGGGATTTGGTTCAAGCTATAGGGTAGGCAAGTCATCCTAATAACCTAAGGCATAATCTATTTCTATGGCTAACTCTTCTAAGTCTCTAGGGTTAGGTCATGTGTTCACCTAATCACTAGAAGTGTCTTAAGGCTAAGGAACTCTTAATGTCTAGAGGAGTCCTTATGCCTAGGATGGAGGAGTAGAGAGCTCATTCTAAAAATGAGATCAACAAAGGGCGTCCAATAGGTGTGGTGTGACTGACAAGGCATACCGCATGTATTAGTGTTGACTGAGATGATCAACAACGTCGAACGATCACAAGCACTAACAGAAATGATGTACTCCCAAACTAGAGGTGTAGAAGGAATCAAGAGCTTAGTGCATTGTGACTCTACTCATGTCAGAGACATAAGAGAGTGAAGGAGGAATCTACTAGGGATTGAGTATGTGAACCTTCCACTAAGGGAAAAGGTTCAAGTCATCCACTGAGGGATGAGAGGTTTGATTTGATTTGAGCCTCGTTGCGAAGAAATTTGATTTGATTTGTTTAATGCTCCATTGAGGATGAAAACGTGAACTCTCAACTAGGGAGCAAGTCCAAGTCATCCACTGGAGGAAAAATGGGTTGTGAAATCCATTGAGGGATTAGTATTTGGGATCCACTGGGGGAATCAAAAAGATTTGCATCTCACTGAGGAGAAGCAAACAGATTTGATTTAATTTGATTGTATTGTTTGTTTAGTTTTGTTTGAGATTTGTTTAATTGAGCTCCACTAGGAAAGAGGGTTGAATTTATTTTGTTTTGACTCCACTGTGGGAGGTTAATTAATTTGTTTTAGATTTTTAAATTTTGAGATTTTGAGATAGATTCTATTGGTTTGCAATAGGTTGTATTGAGTACGGGCCATGGTGGCCTTGATCTAGCTCGGATTTACTAATCCAAAGGGGTAGTCCAAAGTAGGGCTATCCAACCAAAGGAATTCTTTTCGATGTGCAGCAGTTGTACTAGGAAGAAAGCATAGTAGACTTATATCCTCTAAAGTAGGGACCAGTTGCCGAGGTGATTAGTTGGTGAGGCAATAGATTGAACCCAACCAAAGGCTGACTATTGAGTGAATATTGCTAGGAGACTTAAATCAGCTCAAAGATAGTCAAAATTAATTTCATTTTCAGTTTTATTTTAGATGAATCCAATTGGTTTGCGATAGACTATACTGAGTAGGGATCGCGGTGGCCTTGATCTACTACAAGTTTACCAATCCAAAGGGGTAGTATACCAACCACACAGTAGGATTATCCAACCAAAGGAATGCCTTTCAATTTGTAATAGCTAATTTAGGGAAGAAAGCTCGAGGACTCACATCTTCTACAACAAAAGATCACTAGAGTGACACATTAGTGAGGTAACATGTCAACTCGACCTAGGGCTGGATGCTGAGTGAATGTCATTGGGGGACTTAAATCAACTCAAAAATAGTCAAAGTCAATTTCATTTTTAATCATTTTTATGGATCTCATTAGTTTGCGATGGACTACACTGAGTAGGGGCCATGGTGGCCTTAATCTAATTCAAGTTTACCAATCCAAAGGGACTAGCTTCCCGGTCGAGGGGAGAACTATCCAACCAAAGGGGTGCATTTCGGTTTACAGTGACTAATTTAAGGAAAAAAGCTCGGGGACTCATGTATTCCACTAAAAAAGACCACTAGAGCGATACATTAGCGAGGTAATATGCCAACTCGACCTAGGGCTGGCTGTCGATTTGCTACAGTCATGCTAGAAAGGAAGCATCGTAGACTTACATCTTCCAAAGAGGGATGACTGTCGGGGTAACTATTTGTGGCCAATAGATTGAACCCAACCTAAGGGAGACTACAAAGAGAGTCTTGACCCATTAGCTACTGGTGTCGGGCAATTCCTATAGGGAGTTCGACCGCCTAAGATAGGATGCACCTTGGGAAAAGGGGCCCTTTGGGGGCTTGAATTCCTAATCCACAAGTGAATTAATTTGTTTATTTTGTTTGTTTGTTTATCGTGGACCCTGTTAGTTTGTGAGGGATCATATTGAGAAAAAGCTTAGATTAGCCTAGACCTATCTCAGATTTACTGAACCAAGAGAGAATCTATGCATCCGCTGAAAAAATTCTCTAACCACAGGGGTGGTTAGTAAGAAATGGGGACTGTTTAATCTAAAAGTAACCCGAGACTGTTTAGACCTATCTCACATCTTCCTCTTGATGAAATGTTCACCTCAGAAGTTTGCAAAGTTGGAAAGGCAATAGGATCAATTGAGTTTGTAGACTGCTTACCTTTAGAGATGTATTGGGCACTTCATTATGATCTTAAGTAAAGTAGTCTTTAAACTATAAAAGTAACCTAACCAAGTTGTTGGTATTTTCTTTATGATTTATCATATATGGATGTTGGGAGGGAGGGTGGACTACCTTTATGTTATGAGGTTAATCTCTTAAAACTCATTAATTGAAGATTTAATTTTCTTCTCAACTTTGGGGAGTGCATTCTTCAAAATTCTTTAAGCAAAGTAGGTAGACTAGGCAAAAGAAGATCTTATTGCTCTATTTGAAGGTTTGTCTACAACTACTGAATCTTCTTTTGAATTTGATGAAAGAGATATGAAGTGGAAATTTGACATCTCACAATACATATATGTCTTTTTTTTGTTAGAGGTTTGGAGCAACTCTTAATTTCCAATCCTATAATAATATCATGAGATAGTAGAATTGGAGTCAATGTGCACAGATACCTACTAAATTTCTAGTCATATCATGCCTGAATCATCCTTTTAGATCTTTTATTTCATTGCTATCTCCTCTAAAGACTTGTCAAAAGTAGACTCAAAACTTTTTTTTTTGTTTACACCTAGTACACATGATTCATCTTTTGGATTCCAAATCAATGTGATTATTGGTGCTCTACCTTTTCTCACTTTTTTTCATTTCATTTTTCTTTTCTCTTTTCTTTTTTTATTTTATTTTATTTTTCTTTTTTCTTTCTTTTTTGAGTCTTGGTTTATATTGTGTTCTTTGGAGGAGATTGCTTGTCTTTCTTTTCCCTAGGATGTTCTATGTTGAGTATGACTTGAGGAGGTTGCAACTAACTAAGCAAAGAAGAATCAGGTTAAGCTCCAACCGAACACTTCTCTTTCTCCTTAGAAAAGGTGAAGATGTGCTCATTATTTAGATTAGTGGCAACCTTCCAAAATAGCTTGAGATCTTAAGGTTAACTTTAGAATAATGGTGTTCTTATTTTGGATTGTAAGGTGTATTTTAAGAAGGATTTAGAATTTAATTATTTCTAATGATAGATTTGCTTCTTCCTATGGTGTTGATCAAAGTGGTAAAGACCCTCGCTTTACCAATGATATCTTATTGATATCTTAGAAGAGGTAGAATTGATGTCTACCTACTCTTTTATAGTGCCCAAAGTTTCTTCTATTGATTTGATGATTCTAACTCTTTGTTGATTATGACACCCCAAAAGTTTTAGAATGGAAGTGTCTCTACCCGAGTTGGAATACTTGAAAACATCAAGTCTATTGGTACCACTATTTTATGGATCACGATCATTATTATGATTATCATTTCGAGAGTTGTCTTCTTTTGGGAATTAGGATTCAAGTTATTTGAGTCATACTTATCTGGAATGGATAAGACATACTCAAAAAAATCCTTATTAATCCTGTTCTTGGCTCTTGAAAAAACTTTATGGCCTTTCTCCTTTGGTGAGGGAAACTCAGAATCAAACTATAGATCAAGCTGGGGAAGTGGCTTCTTGCTTTCCATCTCCTCTCCACTAACGGTCGTGAGGACTGGAATCTTTGCATTGTTGGAAAGAGAACCATATAGGCCTTTGCTTGAATGTTGTTGATTTGAATTATTAACTTGATTTGATTATTGGATTGGAACCCTCATTTAACAAATTTGGGTATGCTAAATGGGGTTTCAAATATTGGAGAGATTTTGAATTTTTTTGGAGAGACCTCAAATTTGACTTAAGTTTTGAACCCACATTCAACAAATTTGGGTATGTTGAATGGGGTTTAAACATTTTGGAGAGACTGTTGATGCTTCCATTAGTTCATATTTTAATTTGATTTTTTATGTTTGGGGACCCTTCATTTAACAAATTTTAGTATGTTAAAATAAAGAGTCAATAGATTTTATTTTGATTTATGATTTTTGGAATTTACTCAGCAAATTTAAGTATGCTAGGTGAGGTGTTTGAAAATAATTTCTTCTTTTATTTGCTTGTTTGTAAATCATCTGTGAAATTGAAAATGAAATCTTCACTTTAGCAAACTTGGGTATGCTAAATGAAGACTCCAAATGTTTTGTTGTTTTTGAAAAAGAATCTTTACTTGGCAAATTAAGGTATGCTAAATAGAGGATCCTAATGTGTTTTGTGTTTTGATAATTTTGAAGAGAGGATTCTTAGCAAATTTAGGTATGCTAAGGAAATCCAAATGTGTTTCATATTTTAGAAGATTTTGAAAAGAGAATTCTTAGCAAATTTAGGTATGCTAAGGAAATCCAAATGTGTTTCATATTTTTGTGATCTTGATTTTGAAAAGTGGATCTTCACTTTACAAATTTGAGTATGCTAAATGAAAGATTCAAATATGTTTTTTGGTTTTTGATGCTTTGGTTTTTTTTTTAATTTTGAAAGAGGATTTTCACTTAGCAAATTTGAGTATGCTAAATGAAAGATCCAAATATTGTTTTAATTTTGAAAAGAGGATCTTCATTTAGCAAATTTGGGTATGTTAAATGAAGAATCCAAATATTTTATTATTTTTGAAAAGAGAATTCTTTTACTTAGAAAATTTGGGTATGCTAAATAAAGGATCCAAATGTGTTTTATTTTGATGATTTTGAAAAAAGGATTCTTAGAAAATTTAAGTATGCTAAGGAAATCCAAATATGTTTTTTTATGCTTTGATTTTTTTAATTTTGAAAAGAGGATTTTGATTTAGCAAATTTGAGTATACTAAATGAAAGATTCAAATGTTGTTTTAATTTTGAAATGAGGATCTTCATTTAGCAAATTTGGGTATGCTAAATGAAAGATCCAAATGTATTTCATATTTTGATGTTTTGATTTTTATTTATTTATTTATTTTTTGAAAAAATGATCTTCATTTAGCAAATTTGGATATGCTAAATGAAAGATCTAAATGTGTTTAAATTTTGAAAAAATGATTGTCAATTTTAATTTTTGAAAAGATGATTGTCAATTTTGAAAAGATGATTATTGATTTTGTTTTGAAAAGAAAATCTTCATTCAATAAATTGAATGAGGATGTTCATTTGTGCTTTTGGAAAATATGATTGTTGGATTTATTTTTGAAAATGAGATTATTGATTTTATTTTTGAAAATGAAATCTTCATCAAAATGAATTGAGTGAAGACGTTCGTTTGTGCTTTTGAAAATATGATTTTTGGATTTTATTTTTGAGAGTGGTCCTACATATAACATGAAGATTGTTAGATGAGGTTGATTTATGAAAATTTTTGTGCAAACATTTTATTATGTGCATTTTGAAAGAATGCTTTTTGGAAATAGATATTTTTATTAAGGATTTATTTTTCTTTATTTTTGGAATGAACCTTACCTTACCATAGAAATGGTAAGAAGGAAGTCTTTAGTTATTTCTTTTTCATTAAATTTTTATTTTCACCTATTGGGAACCTAATAGTTGTTTTAAGACCTACACAGAGTGATTTCCTAAAACCTAAAAGATGTTGGCTAGCTTAGCTTAAGGATAAAATAGACTAAGTGCCAACGGAAAAGAAAGATAGTCTTGGATTTACACAAAGTATAAACCCACTATTGATACTTGGAGATAATGATCATTTACCAAAGATGAATAGAGGAACCATCCCCAGCGGAGTCACCAAAAAAATCTATGGTGAAATATTTCTGCCTTCATCTATCCTTTTGAAGAGGATAAATGAAAACAGAAATATAGACCTTTAGTTGGGACACCACGTAGATCCGCAGATGTTCTTATTAGGGTGATCGGGTATGACATTGAGGAGAGGTGTACTATCTCCAAAGGTAGAAGTCACCACCCTATAATGGACCTAATCACTTGAATAAGGACTCTTAAAGACTATGGGTCTTCGTATTTCCCAAAGATTCTTCCCCTACTTTATATGAAAAAGTAAAGTAGGGTTTATTTTAAATCGGGTTCATTAAGTTCCCTATGGAGGCAAGTCCCCATAGTTAATTACATCTTAAGGAATATAACTTCTTAAGAATATTCTCGATTAAGGTAAATAATCATTGTCTCCAAAGATTTTGAAGGTTAGACTATCAATAAATTGGTTCATTTTGGAAGATCAAATGAGATTGATCGAAGGGACAGAGTTATTATCTAAGCCAAATGATGATAAGTAGGAGATGCTCACGATGCTAGGAAACCTAGCGAGCATCTCAAACTATCCTATGGTTGGGCTTTACATTTGTGAAATTTGAAAAGGATTTATTTGTTTGAGTTAGATTTTTATTAGAAATTTAGTTCTTATAATTCGATGATGCGAGGTCATGGAAATGCCTAAGAGGTGAGGATTTATGCTCACGACTCCAAAGGAAAATAACAATCTCAGAACCTAAATCTAGGGGGCTTTGGTGAGGGCCAAGGCACGACCTAAATCTTAGGAAAAAATGGGTATATGGTTTACCTCCTTAAAAGAGGATAAACCACCCGACTGTTGGACTTACAACAGCCCGGGGTGGCCGCCAACTAACTCCTCCTACGATTTTAAATATATGTAGGCAAGTCATATGCTTTTACAAGATAGCTTGGTTGTTATTTATTTAGAAAGAGGCTAAGTCCTTAAACCCACTCCCTAAGAGACTAGATCATGTAGGGCATGATTAATGACTTAAATCTAATGTAAAATTTTTATATGTTTTATTTTCATTTTTGGACAATTCATTTGACACAGGCTTTAGGATTTTTTATGCCTAATGCATGAGAAATTATATTATGGGCCAAAATCAGCAAGATGAAAGTGTGTTTTCACCATGGCTTTCAAAGGTCAAGCCAAGTTCTCTGGCACGGGTGGAAGCCCTCCAAATCAAGAGTGAATCAATATGCTTTTTATGCATGATGTGAGAAAGAAAAGGCAACATTCAGCTAAGGGGTTGCTAATTCTTTTATCTTGATTTATAGTTTAAGCTTTTAGGTGAGGTTATGAGTTATTTATTTTAAATTCTAAATTATTTAATTCGGTAGATGATTTATTTTTCCCTAAGAGCCTAATCGTCATCCAGGCCATACATCAAAGCAAGGAAGAAACTAGAAAAACATGTCATTCCTAATGCACAAGCTAAACAAACATCAAACATTTTATAAAGCTAGCGTAAAAGAATAAGAGGCCAAGTATGGTCGGGCACCACCGCACAAACCCGAAAGCAAATTGGATAGCTGAGCCTTACCCTTATATAATCTGGAATACAAATGAATTAATTACAATTAAGCAAGGAATTCATGTTATGGGGGTCTTCATTTTTCATTTCTTCATTCTTCTTTTCTTCTTTCTTCTTTCTTCTTTTGGTTCTTTCTTTTGGATTGTTGGAATATGGATACTCTAAAGGCATCACATGGTACATAAGATGTGATCTTATAACCAATACACATCCTAATCCCCCATAACAATCATTCAAAAATCCTAATTGCAAAAGTACATGAAAAGGGAAAAAGTAAATCTAACTAAAACATGTAAAACATAGATTAGCTAAACAAACCACACAAATCCCAAGCATGTATAAGCATATATTGGACTTAGCACCCCACACATGGGTAATCAAGTCCACCTGGCCTATTGGATTATGCTTAGGGGTATAAGCACCCTGCATAGTAAAAGCAGTTATATTTTTATTACAACGCCCCTTAAGAACAATCCCCTGCAGAAGATAATGATTAGACTAAATCGTCTCACCATTCATTCTTCGCACATACGCCCTAATGTATAGACTAAAATATCATATTAAAAAATAAAAGCAAACATCAAACCATGCACCACCCTAACATAGGACTAGAAGTGGTGACTTAGGCTAATGTGTGTGTTTTAAAAGGTTTGTGTGGTGTGCTTAACTAGACTTTAAGGTTTAGATTTTCTAGGTATTAAAATGTTCAACTTAGAGGATGGTTTCAATTTAAGTTGTTTAGTTGATTTTTGTTAATTTTATTTGATGATTTGATTTGATTTGAATGAACCTACTTAATTACTAAGTGTTGTAAAGAGAGGAAAAGAGAAGAGAACTTCTCTTTCCTCCCTACCTTAAGTGATTTCTAAGGTAGATTCATTAATCATTTTTTATGTTTAGTGAATGTTTTATTATGTGTTTTAATTAATCCTAAGTTTAGATTTTCCCTAAACAAATCTATTCAAAAAGAAAGGTATTTTAAAATTAAGTAAAGTGAATTACTATCACAAAATGCAAAACATTTTATTTCTTTCCCACATGTGTATCATGCACTTGAATGAACCCTACGCATATCTATACATACGATGCAAGTATTTAGCACACCATAATAATGAATGCTAAGAGAGGTTGCTTAAGGAAATTTGGAATGTTACATGCATGCATGATTTTGTTAAGTAGAAGAGAGTGATTCTTTTATCCATTTTTAGATGCACATTTAAAGTATAAAAAATATAAGTGAGTACGACGCCATTATTAGCACCAGGGGTGTAAGGCACAAAACCTACTAGGGCTACTTAAAGACTCATAACCCTGGGGTTGTCCAGACTAATATACCACTTTTCTTAAATACATGTGCATGTACAAAAGAAATGCATGGAAAGAGAATGCTAAGAGAGGTTGCTTAAGGAAATTTGGAATGTTTCATGTATGCATGATTTTGTTAAGTAGAAGAGGGTGATTTTTTTATCCATTTTTCATATGCACATTTACAAGTATAAAAGACATAAGTGAATACGATGCCATTGTTAGCACAAGAGGTGTAAGGTACAAGACCTACTTAGGGCTACTTAAAGCCTCGCAATCCCGGGGTTGTCCAGACTAATATACCACTTTTCTTAAATACATGTGCATGTGCAAAAAGAAATGCATGGAATGAGAATGCTAAGAGTGGTTGCTTAAGGAAATTTGGAATGTTTCATTTATGTATGATTTTGTTAAGTAGAAGAGAGTGATTCTTTAATCCATTTTTTATATGCACATTGATAAGTATAAAAGACATAAGTGAGTATGACACCATTATTAACACCAGGGGTGTAAGGTACAAGACCTACTTAGGGCTACTTAAAGCCTCGTGACCCCGGGGTTGTCCAAACAAATATATCACTTTTCTTAAATACATGTGCATGTACAAAAAGAAATACATGGAAAGAGAATCATGCAAAAAGTTTATGTTTATTTGTTTGTTTGATTTGGTTGTCTATTTTATATATGTGATGTGGAATTCCTTCTTGAGTCATGACATAGGAGTGTATAGGAATGGATTTCAAAAAAGTGTTATGTTCTTTTAAAATGGAGTATACACTTCGCAAATCCTATGCAATCTTATGTTAAGAAAGAGAGGGAAAATCACATAACACATTTTATACTATTCACATGCAAGCTCATAAGTACTTATAGATAGCATAATATTCATTTGTAATGTTTGGTTATAAGTTTTGAAAATAGTTTTGGATTTAGTAGTGATAACAGCCATTCATATCTTACTTTAGCCAAAACATGTAATTTGACATAAAGAAAATATTTCATTTTTTAATTTGATTTTTCAAAAGACATAAATGCATGATTTCATATGACATACACATTTAGCATACTAGGAAAGAAATAAAGTGATGTAAGCATGCAATTTCATTCCCTCTAATTAATTCCTAAAGACAATCCCATGGAATAAGATTATTTATAGTGAATCAAAGTTGGTTTGAGAACATTTTGATTTGGTTTTGAGTTTGATTTGAATTTAGGAAATGTGAAAAGGTTTGCTGGTCCTAACCCATTCCCACATGTATGTATTATTTTAGTTTAATTTTAGGTGATTAGATCAATTTTATCCTTTGGGTAGGTTAAGGTGTAGAGTTCATTAATTACCCCTTACCAATACCACTTTAACATATTTAATCAAATAATTATGAGCCAATGTATGACATAAAATCACAAGAAATTTAAATCGAATGCAATCAAGAAAGAAAGGCCTAATAAATATAATTAATGATTAAACTAAAGTGTTTAATTTAAGTACTTTCATAACCCTTCCCACACATGTGAGTTAGGTATGATTTCCTTAAGCTACTTAGGTTATTGAACACATAGGCATTTACAGAAGAAGGAAGTGATTGAGTTCTAGAATATTTTGAAAATTTAATCAAGTTAATTAAGTAGATCATTAGTGGATTAGCCCTCAATTAAATTTAGATTATGGAAGAAAAGGGGTTTAGGGAATGACTTGGAGAAAATACCCCTAACCCATTCCATAAACCTCCTCTTCACTTAAACAAAGTTTAATTAACTTAATCAAGGAATTAAACCACTATTCACATGCTTAATTAAGCTTAATTACATTAAGAGAGTGATTAGGGGTTTATTGATTAATTTCCCAGATTAACTCATTAATAAATTCTAAGAAAATTAAGGGAGGTAGAAGACATCCCACTAAATATGCCTATGAAGTTTAGAATTAATTAATGAAGTCATTAAGGAGTAATTATAGTGATTAAGTTTTCAAATAAATCCTAATTAAGGAAAATCTATTGTTCAAATTCAATTAGAAATAATTTTATTTGATTCTTCTCTGAATTATCTTTACGATGAACCTGAGTTTGTATTTTTTTTATTTTTCTATAATTAGTTATAAATTTAGGAAGTTTTAGTTGATTTAAGTGATTTTTATGAAGTTTGTTAATTTATTTTATTAAAATAAATCATTTGACACTCAAAATTCAATATCTTCTAATCCAAAGGTCCTTTTAACTTGAAATTTTAATAGAGGTGGATTTTAACTTCAATTTTAAACTCTGAAAATTTTAACTTAATCTGACATATATTTTTGGTTTAAATAATGAAATTTGATGTCTAATAAAACTCAAATTAAGGTCAAAATATTCAGTAAAATTTGGGAATTTTGTATTTTTTTGGATTCCTCTTGGAAAGACGAATCCAACGAGACCTTGTTTGCAATTTTTAGTTAAGTATTTCTTTTCTATGAATTTTTGATTTTTTTTGATGATTTAAATAATTTTTAAAATCAGAAAAAAAAAATCTGATTTTCCTACTTAACATAGTCAGCACTGCGCGTGGCGCTGATGTGGCAATGCAGTGCCATGTGGAGTCACTCGATTGGATGCACGGTGTTGCGTGGCACGCACGTTCCATGTGGCACTGCGTGATTGGTGCGCGCGGTTTGCAGCTTTGGGTGAATCGAGCGAGGTTGACCGTGATGTACGCTCCAAACCATTCGATCGCTGATCAGATGGTCCATATCAAATCACGCAATCCAGAGGTTAGAATCATGTGATCGGTGCACGATCTGAGCCGTCTGATCGCTCAAACCATGGGATCATATGGTCTAGAGTGCATCCAAAGATTTGAAGGCCCGGATCGCATGATCAACGTGCGATTCGAGCCTTTAGATCCCGTGAACTGCGAGATTGGACGGCTGCTGCTATCCGCCAGCTGTGAACAGTAAAAACCAAATATTACGGAGAAAAATGAGAAATTCTAAGTAAACACTGGTCCAAATGGACTCATTTTTACATTGATTCATACTAAAATTTATATTTTCTAATTGAGATGATTAAAAGTAAAAATGCAAGATTATCTAGGGTAAATTCCTAAAAATTGTGTGAAAAACTATCAAAAATGAAGGATCCTAAGGTCGGCTATGATTTTGAAAGTTACGTCACCAGGGATGATTTTTGGCTGTAGTGATAACCCGAGCACACTGTTGAGTGAAGGAAAAGGCCTTGGAATGAGCTTAGATCTTTGCCTTTACATCGTAATGAAGTTCCACGGTAATAACCTTTTCCTCACTGAAATCCACTTAGTTTTGGAGCATTTCTCTCCAAAATGAAGTGGATTGATTGTCAATGGGTTTGGGAGCTCTATGAGAAGGAGAATGAGAGGAATGGATGATTGCTTCAGCCTCTAATGCCTTGGTTTGAAAAGTGAACGAAAATCTCCTTTGTTTTGAAATTTTGGCTCTGAAGAAATGTCATTTGGCTTGGGGTGGTTGGGAATAGAAGAGAATCATCCTAGGTGGCTCACTTTGGTTGGCTAAGGCATGGAAAGTGGCTGCCATGAAGGACAAATGGGTATCCTAGCCAAGGGGAGGTGAGGGTCCTTCATGCCAAGTGTTCTAATGAGAGAGGTGAAGTGATTTCACCTACTCATGAGTCATGACTGCCCCAACCACTACTTGGGTCAGAAAATCAGTGTCCTTGGTGCCTATGTGGACCAATGGATGAGTGTCAAGTGGCCAAGGAAGAGAAATGACCACTTGGGTAAGTGTCTTTTCTCATAGGATGCCCTTGAACCAAGGGAAAAGTGGTCATTTGGTATTGAATTTGATTTCAGCAGATTTGAAATGAGTCAAAAGTAAGTTGGACCAAATTTCATGTCATTTAAAGTTCATTTATTTTAATTTGGGTCAATTTGACCCATTTGGGTCAAATTGGGTCAAAATAGGTTAGGTTGACCAATTGGTCAAATTGGGTCAAACCAAGAGTTGGGTCAAGTTCAAATGACCATTTGGATTGCATTGGTTCAATTGGTTTCAATAAATTTGGCTTAATTTAGATTTAATTTGGATTTTGGCCAATTTGATCCTTTATGTCAATTTGGGATAAGTTGACCAATTTGACCCAATTGACCAAATTGGCTTGAATCATGGCTTGGTTTGGGTTTGGTTGATCATTTAGAATATATTGTAGGATTTGGTTTCAATCAATTTTGGGTTTGATTTAATTTTGGCTTGATTTGACCTTTTAGTTCAAGTTGGGCTAAGTTGGGTTAGGTTGAACAATTGGTCAAATTGGGTTTAATTGAGGCTTTGGTCAAGTTCAATAATCAATTTAGAGTGAACTTGAGCCATTGGTTGCAATCAATTTGGTTAGGTTGCAATTTGGCTAGTTTGGATTCACCTGGGTTAAAGGGTTGACTTAGTTAAAGGGCTAGGTTGACTTGGTTTGACCCAATTCATGATAATTGATTAACCTATGATGATCAACAAATATGACATGAAGTTTGGATTGGCTTAATTTACTTTGATTTGAATTGAATTAGATTTGGTTCATGTAGGTCAAATTGGCCACTTTGGGTCAAGTGAGATAATTAGGCTTAGTTGGCTTGATCAAGGCTTGATTTAACTTTGGTTGAACTCGCATATGGACTTGTGATTGAAATATAAATTCATTTGCAATTGATTTGGGGTCAAATGGGTTTTGATTCATTTGACAATTTCAAGTCAAAAGGGTGAATATGAGTTTGACTTGGGTTAGCTTGATTTTAATTTGATGATTGAAATTTGTGTTTATATTTGGTTTGTGATTGAAGGGTTGATTGAATCACAAAGAAAATCCAATGGTTTGGATTGATTTGAGTTTGATTTGGCTAAGTTCAAGAACTTAACTTGAAAAGACATAAGTTGGATTTAGGTTTTGAATTGGTTTTGATTATCTGAATATATATTTCATTTATACTTGTGAATATAAATGAGAATATAAATGGATTATGAGAAAATCTTTTGAGTTTAAAGTGATTTGGACTTGGTTTGGCTAAGTCCATAAGGTGAAATCAAATGGGCTTAAGAAAGATTTTGGAATTAGAATTGATCATGAATTTCAATCATTTGGAATTGATTCATGATTTGGATTTTTGGGATTGCTTTGATAGTTTGAGAAAATCAATTGGGTTGGAATTGATTCAAGATTTGATTTGGAATTGATTTGAATGATTTTAGAAAAATCACTTAAGTTGGAGTTGATTTGAATGATTTGAGAAAAATCATTTAAGATGGAAATTGATTTGAATTTGAAATTGATTTGAAAGAAGGAAGTAGGGATTTGGTTCAAGCTATAGGGCGGGCAAGTCATCCTAATACCCCTAAGGCATAACCTATTCCTATGGCTAACTCTTCTAAGTCTCTAGGGTTAGGTCAAGTGTTTACCTAATCACTAAAAGTGTCTTAAGGCTAAGGAACTCTTAATGTCTAGAGGAGTCCTTATGCCTAGGATGGAGGAGTTGAGAGCTCATTCTAAAAATGAGGTCAACAAAGCTTGGAGACAATAATTGTCTACTAGAGATGGAGAGAGGAACCATCCCCGGTAGAATCGCCGGAAAATTCTATGGCATTTATTTTCAGTTTTTATGTGTCATGTGTGTGTATTAGGGGGGGGGACACCACACAGATCTAAAGATGTACTTATTGAGGTGATCAGGTACAAACATCAAGGAATAGTGCACTATCTCGATGATAGAAATCACTACCCTATGATGGACCTAATCACCTAATAAGGATTTCTAAGGCATGATGGGTCTTCAAATGTACTAGAGATTTTTTTCGTATTTTACATGGATGAATAAAGTAGGGTTTATTTAAACCAGATTCAAAAGTTCCCTATGGGGGCAAGCCCCCATAGTTAATTACATCTTAAGGAAGGTGAGTTCCTTAGGAATACTCTCGATTAAAGTAGGCAATTATTATCTCCAAAGAATTCAAAGATAGAACTACCAATAATGGTTATATTTAGAAGATCAAATGGGATAGATCGAAAGAAAAGACTTATTATCAAAATTAAGGGGAGATGAGTAGGGGATACTCATGATAGTAGGAAGCCTAGACCATCCAGACTTTCCTATGGTTGGACTTTATATATTTAAAATTGAGGAGAATTATATGTTTGAGTTGAAATTTTATTAGAAATCTAGAACTTATAATCCCATAATACAAGATTATGGAAATGCTTAAGAGGTGAGGATTTATGCTTGTAGCCCCAAATGGAAACAACAATTTCGAATCCTAAATCTAGGGAGCTTTAGCGAGAGCCAAAGCATGACCTAAATCTAAGGCAAAAGTGGGTATATTGTTTACCTCCACAAGAAAATAAATCACCAGACTGCTGGACTTATAACTACCTGGAGTGGTAGCCAGCTAACTCCTCATACGATTTAAAACCATGTGATCAAGTCTTATGCTATTACAAGATGGCAATGTTGTTATTATTTAGAAAAGAAACTAACCTTAAACTCACTCCCTAAGAGACTAGAGCATGAGTGGTATGAATAATGACTTAGTCTAATGCAAATATTATCAAATTTTATTTGATTTTTGACTCTTTATTTTGACACAGGCTAAAGGATTTTATATGCCTAAATGTATGATGAAGTTGGTTATGGGCTAAATTAGAAGAGAAAGAGGCATTTTTTCATCATAGGCTCTTAAAGGTTAAGCCCATTTTCTATCTAGAAAAGATGGAAACCCTCTCTTAGCAAGAGTGAAATAAAATGACATGCATGATATTAACCGTACAACATCTAGCTAAGGGGTTATTAAATATTTTCTTATCTTGATTTAATGTATAAGCTTTATGTGAGGTTATGAGTTATTTTAGAAAATTTAGTTATGAGTTATTAATTGGGGTAAAAAATTTATTTTATCTTAAGAGCCTAAATGGATCTAAGCCACACACCAATCATCAATCATAAATAAACTATGATAAGACATGCTATTTCTATTGTGTAATGTAAACAAATCATCAAACAATTTATATATCCATCATGAAAGAATAAGTGGTCATTACGGTCGGGTACTGCCGTATAACCCGAAAAGAAAAGTGAGTAGCTGAGCTCTATCCTTATACAACCTAGTATATGAAAGAATAATTTTAATTACAATAAATGAATGGGAGCTATGGGGGGTCTTCAAATCTTCAAAGCTTCTTCTTTCCTTCATTTCTTTCTTTCATTTGGTTGGGCAAGCTCTATAGGATGACATAATACATATGACTTGGTCTTGTATCCAATGTTTATCCTAAGCCCCCATAGCACTAATCCTAATTCCTAATACAAAATTATATTAAAAATAGGAAAAGTAAATCTAACTACTCCTGCAAAATAAGTGTTAGCTAAACACACCATACAATCCAAGCAGATATATGAATAATTTATACTTAGCACCCTACACATGGGAAACCAAGCCCACCTATCTTAATGTAGATTATGCTTAGGGCTTAAGCAACCTGCACAACAAAATATTTATATTTATTTTAAACATCTCTTAAGCATAATATTTTGCAAAAAAAATATGATTAGGCTAATCATGGCTTAACATATAGCCTACAAGGCATACACCCTAATATCCAATCTACAACATGACATCATAAAACTAAACATACATCAAACTATGCACCGCCCTAACATAAAGCTAAAAGTGGTGACTTAATCTAATGTGTGTGTTAAGGCTTGTGTGGTATATCCTAGCTAGGCTTTAGAGTTAAGATTTCCTAAGTATGAAAGACATTTAATCATAAAGGGTGATTTCACTTTAAATGGTTTAATCAATTTGCAAATTTTACTTAATATTTTCTTTTATTTCATTTGACCTACACTTAACAACTAAGTGTTATGAAGAGAAAGAAAGAGAGGATCACTCTCTTTTATCCCTACCTTAAATCACATCTAAAGTAAGTTAATTAGTCAATTCCCTTTGGTGAATGGCTTATTATAAGTTTTAATTTGTCCTAAGTTTATGTTCACTTTAAATAAACTCATTCAATAAGAAAGGCATCTTAAAGTTAGTTGGAATGAATTACTATTACATAACACATGTTTGCTCATTTCTTTCCATCATGTATATCATGCATATGATAAAACCCTAAGCATAGCTATACATGCAATTTATGTCTTAGCACACTTAGATGATGAATTTGAGCAAAAGTGTTTGGAATTAATATTTTATTTGGTTGAATGATTTTGTCATATTGATTTAAAGCTCTATCTAAATTCCTATGAAAAAACATAAGGAAAGAACCTTAAATCACATGACTACTCAACTCAACAAATTAAGCAAAGTATGAATGCATGTCTTTTTAATAGAAAAAGGGGGTTTTCATTCATTAGCTAAGTACACACCCACATGTATAAAAGTTCTAAGCAAGTACGGTGATATTGTTCTACACCAAGGGAACGAGGTAGGAACCTCCTTGGGGATACTTAAAGTCGTGCGTCCCTAGAATGTCCAAAATAATATACCACTATCCTTAGATACATGTGGATGTATAAACAACTACAAGAATAGAAAGCCATGCAAAAATTATATTTTGATTTGATTAATTTATTTTATATAAAAAAACTAAAGTGCTATCTAGATTTTAATGTCCAAATGGATAAGAATGAAATCAAGCAGGTACATCACCATTGTTCTAGACCAAGGGAATGAGGTAGGAACCTCCTTAGGGCTATTTAAAGGCGTGCATCCTTGGGATGTCCAGACTAATATACCACTAACTTATGCAAATCAACACATGAATGTAAAGAAGACACTTTATTTCATACACTAAATATATATTCACTTGCATTTCCTATGTATATATAGCTAAATTTAGAATATATATGTATATTCATTCATTAATAGACTTTTGAAAATATATATTTTAAGCTTTAATAGTGATACTAGCCACACATATTTTCAATTTAAATTAACACATGCAATTTAACATAAAAGAAATCATTTTATTTAATTAATTTTAAAAGAGATGGATGTATGAATCATATGACATACAACATTTAGCATGATTGGAAAGAAATAAAACAAAACAAGCATGTGATTTCATTCAAATCAACTAAGTTCTAAGGACAATCAAACTAAATAAGATTATTTAAAACAATCCAAAGTTCTTTAATGTCGTTTCATCTTTATGTTTGATTTGAGTTAAGGAAAGTGAAAGAGGTTTGCTAACCCTAATCCCATTCCCCATATGTGAGTTAATTTGGTTTAATGAAGCATAATTAGGTTGATTTTATATCTTAATTAGGTTAGAGTATGAATTAAGTCAATTAATTAACCCTTACCTACATCACCTTTAGTTAACTAACTAATTAATAATGAGCTAATATGATATGCAACTCCATGAAAAGTAAATTTTGCAATGCCCCTAAAAAAATGAAAGGGGCCTAATGCAATTGGCTCATAATTAATAGTTAATTAAGATTAAGGGATCTCACTTAACTACTTTTATGATTTTCCCACACATGTGAGCTAACCATAATTTCATTAGCTCTCTCTTTAGGTTATTGAACACCCAAAGAGCTACCCAAGATTGATTAAAGGTCATTAGATGTGAAGCAGATTTTAAGTTGAGTTAATTAAGCTCATTAACTCATTTGATTAAGCATTAAACATTTTCAATTAATGAAATGGAATTAACTTAAGGAAATAGATCAAGAAAGAGACCTTAATCTCAATCCTTAAGTCCCATATTTGATTACTTAAGCTTTGATTTTATCTTGGAGATTAACTAATTAATTAAGCAATTAATTACCTCACTAATCATTTAATTAATTTAATTTCAAAAAGTAAAGAAAACCTAGAAAATGAATTAGGAAAATATCTCAATCACATTCCCTAAGCTCCCTTACAATTTAATAGAGGTAATTAGGCTTAAATAATTAGTTAAGCCACTGTTCATTCACTAATTATCATTAATTAAGTTAAGAGAGTGATTAAGTCTTAATCAATTGATTTTCCTAATTAAGCACCCAACAAAATCTTAAAAAAAATAAGGGAGGCAGAGGTCATCCCTCTAAACATCCACAAAAATTTTGAGATTAATTGAGTGATTAATTAAGGAATAATTAAGCTAATTAAATTTTTAATTAAACTTTAATTAAGCCAAAATCACTTTTCAAAATTGATTAATAATAATTTTCCTAGATTCTACTCTGAAATATTTTTAATATGAGCCTAAGTTTGTATTTTTTTTGGATTTTATCGGATTAGTTATGATTTTTAGAAGTTTCACGCTTAAAAATTGACTAATTAGGCTTAATTAAAGCCTTAATCCCGTCAGACCACGTGGCAGTTGACGTGGCATGCTTTCTGCGTGGCATGACGAGATTGGATATTTAAGTTGTCACATCTAAAGGCTGACTCGGATGGTGGCAGACGTGCTTTCTTGTGGACCGTCTGATCTAAGATCGGATGACCATGATTCGATCCGCGATTTTGAAGGATTAATTATAGGATCTAATGTGATTTAATCATAGTCGTCCATTCTGATCACATAGAACGGATGGCCTGTGATCTTTTTCATTCATGAGCAATGAAAGACGGATGATGTCCGTCTTTCCCCGTTCGATCTGAACTCACCCGAGCTCGGATTGGGATCAAATTGATTCCACACCTTGAGAAGAAGGAGAGGAACACATGTAATGGTAAAAAATGCATGACATTCAAATTCTCTTCATAAAAGATCAATCTATTTTTCATATAAGGCTCAGTTTTGCAGAATTACCTCATATAGGCTAATGTCCGGCGGTGGATCGACGGAGGTAGCTTTGCCTAGTTGACGCAAGGCCATGTTGAGAAGCTTCAGGCTTGATTTGAAGTAGGTTGCTCCCAAGTCCAAACTTCTCCTATTTGGCAATCGGTTTTGGTCGAACTCCCATCTCTAGCACTCAGGAAGGCTTGGAGATGATTTGGTTGGCTTTGACAAAGTAAGGGGATGGGGTGGGTGCAAGGAATTGAAGTTTGATCAAGTAGGGGAAGAGTATTGCTCAGAAGGGTGTTGCCCTATTTCAGCTTTGCTCAAGGAGGAAGAATGCTGATCAAGGGAGCTCGGGGAGTTGTTGGGATGGCTCTGTGGGATTTCAAAAGTGGTTAGGGAAGTCTCACAAAGAAATTGGTATTGTTTGCCGCTCAAATTGAGGGGTATACACCTCGATTGCACATGATGGATGGATGAGATTGATCCCACAAAACCCACTGATTGGCCACTATCGAGTCGGCGGAGGGGTCCCTTTCAGCTCCATGTGGCATGCCAAGAGTGGTCGAAGTTGTTGTAGGAGCCTCTAGGCTTGATATGGAAGGATTGTGAGCTGTTGGTTCTTTGCCTTTGCCCATGGGGTTTGAGGTGGTTGTTGGCTTTTCCCGGTCCATGGAAAGTGTGGGTGGGCTAAAGTGGTCAGTTCCTCATTGGCACTTTGATGGGGGGAGGCAAAGTGGACTTTGCCATTTAAAGTCCAATGCAAAGAAAGTGTCCATTGATTAATCCTTGGAATGGATTGGACTTGGGCTGGTGGAATGGAACAAAGGTCATGGTTTAAGTGATTTTTAGGTGATGGCCTTGGTCATTGGTCAAGCTTGGTTACCAAATTTAATTCAATTAATGGTTTGCCAGGTTGACCATGGTTGTTCAAGTTCAAGTGATTTGGAAATGAACTTGAGCCATTGGTTGTAATCAATTTGGATTAAATCATGATTTGACTTATTTTGGCTTTTTAGGCCAATTTGGGTCAACTTAGGCCAAATGGCTAATTGCACTTGGTTTGGCTCAATTGATGGTTTGATCATGTTCAATCATTGATTATGAAAGGGTTTGAGTCAATGGTTTCAATCAATTTGATATATGGTGGGTTTTGGCTAGTTTAGGTTTCATTTGGGCTAAAGGTTGACTTGGTCAAAGGATCAAGTTGACTTGGTTTGACCCAATTCAAAGTGGTTGGTCACCCTAGGATGATTTTTGATCATGATATGGGGTTTGGATAGGCTTAGTTAAATCCAATTTGGGTTTGATTATAACTTGGCTCAAAAAGGTCTTTTAGGTCACTTTGGGTCAAGTAGATCTAAATGGGTCAATTGGCTAGATCATTGCTTGATTCAACTTTAGTTGGTCTCACATATAGACTTTGGATGGAAATATAAATCCATTTGCAAGTGGTTTGAAGCCATATGGGTTTTGGTTCATATGGCAATTTCAAGTCAAAAGGCGTCAACATGGGCTTGACTTGGGTTGACTTAGGTTTGGTTTGATAATTGTAGTTTGCATTAATATTTGGGACAATGATTAAAGGAATGATTGAATCATGAATAAATCCATGGGTTTTGAATGGCTTTGGGTATCATTTACCCAAGTTCAAGAATTTGGCTAAAAGGCTAAAATTGGGAATTTGATTTGATTTGGATTTGGTTTTGGCCATTTGGATTTATGTTTCATTTATATTTGTAAATATAAATGAAGATATAAATAGTTCATGAGAAAATCACTTGGGTTTGGAGTGATTTGGAAGAAAATTTGACCAAGTTGAGGGATGTAGGCCAAAAGGGCTTAAGTAGAGAATTGATTTGATTTGATTTGATTTATTTTTTATTTGATTTGAGTGGTTTAAATTTAGATTTGATTTATATTTGTGAAAATAAATGAAGGACTGATTGATCTATAAAGAAATCAACCAAATTTTATTTGGTTTGAAGGAGGTTTAGGCTAAGCATATAAAGATTGTTCATATGGCTTAGAAAGGGGTTTTGGAGTTTGAATTTAATCATGGGTTCAATCATTTGGAGTTGAAATTGATTTGGAATTTGGGGTTTGGATTTGATTTGAGATTGAATTTGATATTTGAGGAAATCAATTGAATTGAGGTTGATTTGAATTTGGTTAAGGCTAAGTCCATAAGATAAAATCAAAGGACTTAGGAAGGAATCTGGAATTTGAATTTAATCATGGGTTTCAATCATATAGGGTTAGATTTATGATCTTGGAATTGAATTTGAGGTTTAGTTTGAAAGAAGGAAGCAAGGATTAGGTTTAAGGCTATAGGGTAGGCAAGTCTCCCTAAATCCCTAAGGCACAACCTATTACTATGGCTAACCCTTCTAAGTCTCTAGGCTTAAGTCAAGTGTTCACCTTATCACTAGAAGTGTCTTAAGACTAAGGAGCTCTTAGTGTCTACAAGAGTCCTAGATCTATGATGGGGAAGTTGAGAGCTCACTCCCAAAACTAAGTTCAACAATCCCTAAGGGGCTTTTGAAATCTTAGAGAGCCTCCCCGAAGCCTCCCTGAACTTCCTCGATCTGCATTTCCTCCTCCCCGAGCAAAGCTGAAATAGGACACCACCTTCTCAATCAATACTCCCCCTCCACTTGATCAAATACTAATTCCTTGCACCAACACCATCCTCATACTTCATCAAAGCTAACCAAACCATCCCTGAGCTTTCACGACCACCTGAGACTGGAGTTCGATTGAAGCCGAGGCTTCTACGTGCGTGGCTTGGTCGACCGGGAGCTTTACATCAAATCAAGCTTGAATCTTCTCAACAGGGCTTCGTCTCTACTAGACAAAGCTACCTCCATCGATCCCACCACCGGACATTAGCTCCGGTGAGGTAATTTTACAAAGCCAAACTCCTTAGCAAAAATAGGCTGGTCCTTTATGAAGCAAATGTGAATGTCATTAGATCTTAGCCATTAGATGTGTGTGTCTCCCCTCCCTGAAGGTGTGTGATGAATTTGGAGGCAATTCGAGCTTGGGTGAGCTTGAATCAAATGGGAAAAGATGGACGACATCCATCTTTTATTGCTTGTGAATGGGAAGGATCATAGACTCTCCATTCTGCATGATCAAAATGGACGATCGTGATCTAATCCCATGTTAGATCCCCTGATTCCTTTCCTAAACTGCGGATCCAATCATGGTCGTCCGATCTTAGATCGAATGGTCCATGGAGTTAGCACATCCACTGTAATCCAAGTCAGTGGTGGATGTGACAACTTAAATAGCCAATCTAGTCGCCGCGTCAGCTGCCACGTGGACCGATGCGATTAAGGCTCTAATTAGGCTTAAATAATCTATTTTTAAGGCTGAAACTTCTAAAAGTCATAACTAATCCTAGAAAAATCTTAAAAAAAACTTGGGCTCATTTTAAATATATTTCAGAGTAGAATCTAGGAAAATTATTACTAATTAATTTTGAGCCATGATTTTGGCTTAATTAAGGTTAAATTAAAAATCTAATTAGCTTAATTACTCCTTAATTAATTACCCAATTAATCTCAAATTTTTTGTGGATGTTTAGGGGGATGACCTCTGCCTCCCCTATTTTTGGGATTTTATTGGTTGCTTAATTAGGTAAATCAATTGATTAAGCCTTAATCAGTCTTTTATTTTAATTAGTGATAATTAGTTAATGAACTGTGACTTAATTAATTATTTAAGCCTAATTACTTCTGTTGAACAATAAGGGAGCTTAGGGAATGTGATTAGGATATTTTTCCTAATTCATTTCCTAAGTTTTCTTCACTTTTTGAAATTAAATTAATTAATGATTAATGAAGTAATTAATTGCTTAATTAATTAATTAATTTTCAAGATAAAATCATAGCTTAATTGATCAAATATAGGACTTAGGGATTGAGATTAAGGCCTCTTTATTGATCTCTTTCCTTAAGTTAATTTCATTTCATTAATTAAACAAGCTTAATACTTAACCAAATGGGATAATGAGCTTAATTAACTCAATCTAAAATCCAATTCATATATAATCACCTTTAATCAATTTTGGGTAGCCCTTTAGATGTTTAATAGTCTAAAAGAATTTAATGAAATTATTATTAGCTTATATGTGTAAGAAAACTATAAAGTAATTAATTAAATCCCTTAAGCCTAATTAACTTTTAATCATTAGCTAATTGCATTAGGACCCTTTCATTTCTTAGGAGCATTACTAATTTACTTTTCATGTGGTTGCATATCATATTAGTTCATTATTAATTAGTTAATTAGCTTAAGGTGATGTAAGTAAGGGTTAATCAATTGACCTAATTTATACCCTAACCTAATTAATACATAAAATCAACCTAAATGTTCTTCATTAAACCAAATTAACTCACACATGGGGAATGGGATTAGGATTAGCAAACCTCTCTCACATTTCTTAAATTAAATCAAACCTAAAAATGAAAAGATATTAAAGAACTTTAGTTTTTTTAAATAATCTTATTTAGTTTGATTGTCCTTGGGAGTTAATTGATTTGAATGAAATCACATATTTGTGTTGTTTTATTTCCTCCCAATCATGCTAAATGTTGTATGTCATATGATTCATGCATTCATATCTTTCAAATTAATCAAATAAAAATGATTTTCTTTATTTCAAATTGCATGTGTTGATTTAAATTAAAAATATGTGTGGCTAGTATCACTATTAAATCTCAAATATATTTTCAAAAGTTTATTTATAAATGAATATACATATATATTGTAACTTTAGCTATATATACATAGGAAATGCAAGTGAATATAAATTTAGTATATGAAATAAAGTCTCTTCCTTACATTCATGTGTTGATTTGTATAAGTAAGAATGTTAGCGGGTATATTAGTCTAGACATTCTAGGGACGCACGACATTAAGTAGCCCTAAGGGGATTCTTATCTCATTCCCTTGGTGCGAAATAATGGCGATGTACCTGCTTGATTTCATTCTTATGCATTTGGATATTAGAATTTAGATAGAACTTTAATTCATTTACACAAAATAAATCAATCAAATGAAAATACAATTTTTGTATGGCTTTCTATTCTTGTAGTTGTTTATAGATCCATATGTATCTAAGGATAGCAGGTATATTAGTCTGAACATTCGAGGGATGCATGGATTTAAGTAGCTCCAAGGAGGTTCCTACCTCATTCCCTTGGTGCAGAATAATGGAAACCTACTTGCTTAAAACTTTTATACATGTGGATGTGTACTTAGCTAATGAATGAAAACCCCCTTTTTTTATCAAAAGGACATGCATGCATACCTTGTTTAATTGGTTGAGTTGATTAGTCATGTGATTTAAAGTTCTTTCCTTATGCTTTTGCATAAGAATTTAGATAGAGCTTTAAATTAATATGGCAAAATCATTCAACCAAATGAAATATTAATTCCAAATACCTTTACTCACATTCATCATTTAAGTGTGCTAAGATATAAATTGTATGTATAGTTATGCTTAGAATTTAATCATATGAATGATATACATGATGGAAAGAAATGAATAAATATGTGTTATGTGATAGTAATTCATTCCAACTAATCTTAAGATGTCTTTCTTATTAAATGAGTTTATTTAAAGTCAACCTAAATTTAAGACTAATTAAAACATGGAATAAGTCATTCACTAGAAGGAATTGGTTGATTAATTTGCTTTAGAAGTGACTTAAGGTAGGGATATAAGAGAGTGATCCTTTCATTCTTTCTCTTCATAACACTTAGTTGTTAAGTGTAAGACAAATGAAATAAAAGAAAACATTAAGTAAAAAAATTGCAAATTAATTAAACCATTTAAAGTGAAACCACCCTTTATAATTAAATGTCATTCATACTTAGAGAATGATAACTCTAAAGCTTAGCTAGGACATACTACACAAGCCTTAATACACATTAGATTAAGTCACCACTTCTAGCTTTATGTTAGGGCAGTGCATGGTTTGATGTATGCTTATTTTGTGATGTATTGTTATAGACTGGATGTTAGGGTGTATGTTTCATAGACTGGATGTTAGGTTGTGATTAGCCTAATCATATTTTTTGCAAGAGATTATGCTTAAGGGTGCTTAAAATAAATATAAATTCTCTCTTTTATAGGTTGCTTAACCACTAAGAATAATCTACATTAGGACAGGTGGACTTGGTTCCCTATGTGCAGGGTGCTAAGTCCAAATTATTCTTATAACTACTTAGGTTGTATGGTGTGTTTAGCTAACACTTATTTTGCAAGTGTAGTTAGATTTACTTTTCCATTCATTTAATGTAATTATGCATTAGGAATTTGGTTAAGTGTTATGGGGGTTAAGGATGAACATTAGCCAGAAGTTTTAATCTTAAGGTGCCATGTGATGCCTAGAAGCCTACCAAATCAAATGGAGCAAATCAAATGAAGAAATTAAGGGAGCATGAAGACTTGAAAATCCCCCATAACACTTATTCATTTTGTAATTTGTACTTATTTTTTTATGTATCAGGTTGTATAAGGGTATAGCTTAGCAACCTATTTTTTCAGTTGTATGGCATCTCGACACTGCCTTATTCTTTCTTCACAATGAGGTTATAAATTATTTGATGATTTGTTTATATTGTGTAATAGAAATGGAATGTATTTTTCCTAATTTCTTTATATATGATGATTTAATGTGTGGCCTGGATCCTTTTAGGCTCTTAGGGAAAAATAAATTTTCGATCCCAACTACAACTCATAATTAAAATTTTTAAAATAACTCATAACCTCACATAAAGCCTAGGTATTAAATCAAAATAATAAAATATTTAGCAACCCCTTAGCTAGATGTTGTATGTTTAATATCATGCATATTATTTTATTGCACTCTTGCTAAGAGAGGGTTTCCATCTTTGCCATATAGAGAAAAGGCTTGACCTTTGAGAGTCTATGATAGAAAACACATCTTTCTCTGTTGATTTAGCCCATAACCCATTTCATCATATAGTTAGGCATATAAAATCCTACAGCCTGTGTTAAGATAAAAAGTCCAAATCAAATAAAAATTTGATAAACTTTGTATTTTAGGGAGTGGGTTTAAGGACTTATTTTCTTTTCTAAATAACAACAACATAGCCATCTTGGAAAAATATATGACTTGACCACATGGTTTTAAATCGTAGGTGGAGTTAGCTGGCTGCCAAATTATAAGTCCAGCAGTTGGGTGGTTTACTCTCTCATCTGGAGGTAAACAACATACCCACTTTCGCCTTAGATTTAGGTCATGCTTTGGCCCTCGCTAAGGCTTCCTAAATTTAGTAAATGAGGTTGTTGTTTCCCTTTTGGCTACAAGCATAAATCCTCACCTCTTAGGCATTTCCACAATCTTGTATTGTGAAATTATAAGTCCTAGATTTCTAATAAAATTTTAACTTAAACATATAATTCTCCTCAATTTCAAATATATAAAGCCCAACCATATAATAGGTTGGGATGCTCAATAGGCTTCCTAGTATCATGAGCATCCCCTACTCATCTCCTTTTGACTCCCATAAGAAGTCTTTTCCTTCAATCTATCCCATTTGATCTTCCAAATATAACCAATTTATTGATAGTCCTATCTTTGAATTCTTTGGAGACAATAATTGCTTACTTTAATCGAGAGTATTCCTAAGGAACTCACTTTCCTTAGGATGTAATTAACTATGGGGGATTTCCCCCATAGGAAACTTTAGAACCTAGTTTAAATAAACCCTACCTTATTCATCCATGTAAAGAAAAAAAGACATTCAAGACCCATCACTCAGAGTTCTTATTAGGTGATTAGGCCCATCGTAGGGTAGTGATTTCTATCTTTCGAGATAGTGTACTATTCCTTGATTCTGCACCCGATCACCTCAATTAGTACATCCTTAGATCTGCGTGGTGTCCCCCCCCATATACACACATACATATGAATACCAAAAATAAACACCACACAGAGCCTCTCCTCATATATTAAAAATCTCTCCAAAAATTCAATGAACCCCACTTAACATACCTAAATTTGTTGAGTGTGGGTTCAAATTCTAAATCTAATCTAAGGATCAATGATTGAAGACAAACATCAAAGCAAGGGTCTAACTCAATTACATTTGAAACAAATGCAATGATTTCAGTGCAGTTTGTCTTTTCAGCCTTCAGTCAGTGCAGTGATCATGGCTCTTGGCAAGCTTTTTGTTCCTTTCCCTCTAGTGTATATTTGGCCTTGGATCAGGCCAATATCACCATGATTGATGATGCATGTCTAATTTATTTTGTTCATGGCTTTGAGGGGGTCCAGATTACTTATGAGGGGATAGCCCTCACAACTGTTAGTAGTGAGGAGGTGGCTGGACAGATGCCACTCATCCTCTTGGATATTCCATCTGATTTTGATTTTTTCTCATTGAAGAGGAAGTTTGTCAAGTTGCTACACCCCAATCAGTGTTAGTGTCAGTACCTGCTCGTTCAGTTGCCCCTGTCATAGCTCTAGTGATAACTGTAACCTCCTCTTTGGTCACCCCAAAGTGGAAGGCTATCTTAGCCTATGAGATAGTCTCCCCCAACTTCGAGGTGGGTTCCAATTCTCACTTTGCTCTGCTCAATCGTACCCAATGCCATAATAAAAATTGAAAGATTAAGCAGGATCCTGAGCGGGTAGCCAAAGAGCTCGACGCTGCTTCCCATGTTGCTGAGGAGGGTTCTCCTTGTGGGACCTCTTCACTTCTAAGCGGAAGTAGGTTTCACCCCCTCTCAGCCTCAGATGGAGAGGAAGACTATTGAAGGATTGTTGCATCACCTCCACCACTAGCATACTATAAGACATCAGCCAGGGAGCATCAGAGGTGCTACACTAATCTTAGGACTGTTCTATGCCAGGTCGGTAGAGCTTACGGACGCTCGAAGTTTGGTACTTTATTTGATTTGAGATCCATGATCCCTAGGAGAATTAGGGGTCAGATCCATAGGGAGAGAGCTATGGAGGCTTGAGTATCAGGCCAGGCAGGCAAGAGAGAGTGATGGAGGTATGCCAGGCAGTCGGCAACCTCCGCCCTGATGGATTTCCCTGATCGTTGCCCTATAAGGGCCGATCATTCAGACATTATTATTCTTATAGGTATAGTTTGGCATAGGAGGAGATCTCCAGTTGAGGGGCAGTCAGTGTTGCCATTACACCACTCCCCTTTCCATCCACCATCACCCATTTAGCTTACAGCATCTACCACCCCCGCCAAGATTCAGAAATACCCATCCAGGGAGAGACCATCCCCACTAGTGATTCGGCTACGGCCCAAGGATCCCACTCCATCTATTCTACCTGTTGAGGTGAGATTGAGCTCCCCTGCTCGACCCTCTACCTCAGTTGTGGTCATGAAGGAGTGGTGACCCAAGAGCTTCATCATTGCATCACCACCATCGCAGATAGAGGGGGAGAAGGGAGTGGACATAGACATAGTTCCTAAGATAATTGATTCTCCCGGTGAAGAATTCTTGACAATAGGTAGCATCCATTGCATAGAGATAGAGGAGCACAGTCCTCTGATTAGCAGTCAATGGGTGTTCATATCAGTCCAACCAGTAATAGTAGATCGATCGATATATGACATATTAGCGTACTACTTTATCAAGGAAAGGTGAATTCTCAGGAGTGACCATTTAGATCAGGAAGAGGATATGGTTTGCTTTGATCTTGATAAGGATGGCATGTTGGACAACACAGCTGAGGTCCACATGATTGATACACGGGGATCCTTATAGTGGGATCAGCTTAGTCAAGAAGGTGTCATGCTCGAAAAAGGTGACACTTTTCTCTCAGCTCAGCACCTCCTCCACCAGCTCAGACTGAGGGATGATCACATTGACAAGATGGAGAAGAAAATTAAGGAGTTGATGGTAGTGGTATCAGTATTACAGAACTCAGCCCCAATTTCACAGCCTTCTCCTATAATAGCCGACCGTCCAGAGTTGGTACATACCTTGGAGCATCCTAGGTGCACTCCTGTAGATGATGATCCTGGTAGCTTGCATAGGAAGGTCACAGATGGCACCTCCATGCATGAGAAGGATATAAAGAACATGGTAGAACAATAGGTGAGGGATGCGATGGCTTAGGCTAGGGGGAGCTTATCCATTCTAAAGGGTAGATCATACCTAGAAGAATTCGATGTAGTTCAATACCCCAAGGGTTTTATGCCACCTTCCTTCAAAATTTTTGATAGCAGTGGGAAACCACATTAGCATATTGCACATTTCAGAGTAGATTGCTGCAATGCTAGTGTCAATGACACACTCTTGTTCAGACTTTTTGTCAGTAGCCAAACACGGGTTGCATTTGATTGGTACGTTGAACTGCCTAGTAGTTTGGTGAGGACTTTTGCTGAGTTGTAGCACCTCTTTATCAAGAGGTTTGTTGGAGCTCAACAAAGATTGAATGTACGTGACCTCATTATAGCGACACAAATTCTCAGTGAGTCCTTTGTTGATTATATTCTCAGGTGGTGCAATCAGAGCATGAAATGTGAGCCGCAGCTATTCGAACAACATGCCATTGAGATTCTTCTCAAGAACATTCATGGCTCGGTCACCTTCATGCTTAAGGGCTTTACCATCTGAACATTTGAGAAACTAATCAACAAGACAACTAGCCTATAAGAGGAAGTCAAACAGTTGTCATTTCCTAATGAATCATCTCGGTCCAAGCTACAGAAGGTGTTCAAGAAGAAGCAGGGACAGTTGTGTCAGTGGATAACGAGAAGAAGCTAGTCAGAGTCTAGTATAAGAGACCCTGAGCTCAGCAGTCTTCTTTGCTGCCTCTTCTACCACCACCTCGACCATCATATAGGCCACCTCAGCTATCACAATGGCCATTCTCGCCACCTCAATAGACTACCCATCAGCAGTACTCTTATCCCCAGCTATGTAGCTATTACACACCTACTCTTGTCGATAGACTGAATAAGCCATATTCTTTCAAGAGGTAGGCAGTTAGGAAAATCTTTAAGAATCTCTTAAAGAAACTGGACTTTCAGTTACCAGAGCCCAAGAGATCGAAGGAAGTGGGCAAGAGTGATGATTCTAACTATTGCCCCTACCACCGTATGGTTAGTCATGTCTTAGAGAATTGTATTACTTTTAAGGACTGGCTTGAGTGTAGCTACAAGTCAGGCACTATAGTTATCCCCAAGGAATACTTATTAGAACAACCATCCAGTTCTATTAAGGTAATTCTTGGGGATACTTGCATCCTCTTAAGATAAAAGAAGGTTGAGATATTGCCTTATCCCGAACCTTTAAAAAGTAATTTTTAAAATCAAGAAACTCTCTCTACAGGTGCCTGAGTCAGCTTAAACCTCCAACATCAAGGAAGTTTTGCAAGTTGCCAAAGATAACTTGAGGAAGGTGGACTCAATAGAAGAAGCAGACTCACCATACTTGCCCTGAAAGTTCAAGAGCTCAACCACCGAATCAGACTCCATCCACAGTACTTCTTCCTCTACTAGCTCCTCTTCTACTTCTAGGAGCATTATATCAGCGGACAAGGGCATTAAATCCCTTAATCTGCTTACTTTTTTAGATTTCGATCATGTACCTCCACTCAAAAATAAATCAATGAAGAAAGCAGATTTTACTTACATCTTATCCACTTTCGATACTCTAGATTTTATTCCTGTTAAAACCTCTCTGTCTAGAAAATAATAATATATAATAATAATAATAATAATAATAATAATAATAATAATATAATTCTGATCCACTCCTCTCGACTGTAATCGACTTTCTTTTCTCGAGTCAATCGAGTTCACCTCTTGAGATTGACTTGGAGTCAACCAACTCTGAGGATCTCATAAGAGAAGCTGTAGGTATGCCTGATGAGAAGGTAGAACTTTTCACAAGCTCATCATTCCATGAAGTCACTGAAGTCAACCTGTGCAGTGGCAAAGGTCTACCACCTATGGTAGCACCTCAAGATAAGGGCAAATAAGTCATTGGTTCAAGTGAGCAGATAGCCCCTCCACAGGATGCTCCACCTATGGATATGCTTATGGAGGACCAAGTCAGAGTTGATTACAACATCCTAGCACATCTTAAAATTTTGGAAGGTTTTAAAATTTTATCAAATTGATTAGGTAGGTAATTCGTGAATTAATCCCTAATTAAGTTTGGATTAAGAAAGGAAGAGGGGGTTTAAGGAATAGCTTAAGGAAAACATCCCAAAATTATTCTCTAAACCTCCTGTTCACTTAAGCAAACCTTAATTAACTCAGTTAAGGGGTTAAACCACTAATTACTCACTTAATTAAACTTAATTACATTAAGAGGGTAATTAGAAATTAATCTAGCAATTCCTCAAATAAAACCATCAATAAATCCCAAAAAATTAAGGGAGGTAGAAGTCATCCCACTAATCATACACAATAAGTTTAGAATTAATCAGTGAGGTAATTAGAGAGAAATTAATAAAATTAAATTCATAATAAAATCCAAATCCAGAAAATAATACTATTCAAAATCTATTGAAATCAATTTTATAATATTCTAGATGTAAATACCTTTCATATGCAATTTATTTCACATTTTTCTGATTTTTCTACACTTGATATGAATTTTTGAAGTTTTCTTGATTAATTAACTGATTTAAATCCATAATTATATAGTTAATCCCATCAGCGCCACATGGAGGCTGATGTGGTGCGCGCTTTCCACGTGGTGCGATGGGATTTGCTATTTAAGTTGTTGCATCACAAAGACCGTGCCATCGCCGCTATTCGCTTTCATCCGATCAAGGATCGGACAACTGAGGTTAAAGTCGTGGTTCTAAAGGGATAAAATGTGGGATCTATGTGGATCTAATCATGGTCATCCATCCAAAATGCATGGATGGATGACCCTTGATCCGTCTCTGATCTTCCCTGCGAGAGATGGCCACTGTCCATCTTATAAGGAAAATTCGAGATTGATTGAGCTCAGATTGGATCCAAACTCAACCCACACCATCAACATGCAAATGAGATCACATCTAACGACTAGAATCTAATGGGGGTGATACTTACTTTCAGAAAGCTTTAAATAATGGCTAAATTGAGCTCGGTTTAATGGCTTACCTCATCGGAGGTGATCATTGGTGCTCGATTCCCTTGGAGAAGCTTCGTCTAGTGGAGATGAAGCTTTGCTGAAGTTTTGAGGTGTTGAGATTGGGTAGATACTTCAAGAGGCTAACTGCACCTTCACTTGAGCTTGGTCTTGGTTGAAGTAGCACTTCCCTTTCCTTTGGAGCTTGGGAAAAAGCATGAGTGAGTTCGATTGAACTCTCTGATGAAGCTTGTAAGAGGAATTGGCTTGATTTGAAGTGTGGAGTAAGTTGGATTTTCACTTGAGCTCCCCTATTTTTAGTTTAAGGAAACTAAAAGATGGAGAAGTACAAGTTTCTTGAGAGAGCTTGGGGAGAGTTCCAAATGCTTGCTCTGGCTTCCCTAAGTTTAATCGAGTGTGAGAGTGATGGAATGAAATCAAATTAGGGAGAGTATATCTCCCCTAGAGAAATCGGACGGTCGTGCCTTCTCTTGCCATTTTGATCCAATTGAGCTCTTGAGTGGGTTTATTAGGCTGTTAGAGGTGTTCTTGCATTCGATTTTGCCTAAGGAGTGGAGTAGTAGAGCTCACATGTGCTTACAACCAAGTGGAGGAGGGATTCCATGTGGCCATTTTCAAGCAAGTGATCAATTTTGACCTTAAGCTAGGTTGGGCTGACCCAAACCCATTGGGTTAGGTGCACCACACTCACTAGTGTCCACCTGGTCCACTAAGAAAGTGTCAAGTGGTCATGAAGAGGATTTGACCAAATTCCAAGTGGATTTGGCCAAAATTTATCATATTTCCTAGGAGTAAAATGGTCATTTGGCTTAGGTTTTAATTTGAATATGTTTGATATGCTTGAAAAATAGGTTATGCCAAGTTTCATTGAATTTGGAATTGGTTTGATGTGATTTGGCTCATGTTGACCCATTTAGGTTAAAATGGGTCAACTTGGGTCAAGTTGACCAATTGATTAAATTGGATCAAACCAAAGGTTGGGTCAAGTTCAGATGACCATTTGAAATGTTTTGATGGCTTTGGTTTGATTTAATTTGATTTATATTTGGTTTTGGTTCAATTGAGTTCATTTAGGTCAAATGGGTCAAGTTGACCAAATTGACCCATTTGACCTATTTGGGTTAGGTCATAGGTTGGTTCATGTTTCATTGGCCATATGAAATGTATTGATATCTTTGTTTCTAATCAATTTGTCTTATATTTGAGTTTCGCTCAATTTGACCTTTTAAGTCAATTTGGGTTCATGATCAATTGGGCTAAGTTAGGACTAGTTGGTCAATTGGAGCTTTGGTCAAGTTCAACAATTATTCTGGAATAAACTTGACCCATTGGTTTCAATCAATTTGGCTTAGATCAAGTTTTGACATATTTTGACTTTTTAGGTCAAGTTGGGTCAACTTGGGTCAACTGGCCAATTGGGCTAGGTTAGGCTCAAATGTTGACTTGACCAAGTTCAAATATTGATGATGAATAAGTTTTGATCAATGGTTTCAATCAATTTGGCCTATGGTAGATTTTGGCTAGTTTAGGTTTCATTTTAGCTTAAGTGTTGACTTGGTCAACCCTTAGGTTTGACTTGGTTTGACTTAATTTGAGTGATTGGTCATCTTATGATGATTGTTGATCATGATGAGAGATTTAGGTGGGCTTAATTCAATCCAATTTGGTTAGAATTAAAATTTAGCTCATAAGGGTACTTTACTTTGCGTCAAGTGAGCCTAAGTAGGTCAAATGGCTTGATCAAAGCTTGATTTGACTTTGATTGAACTCACATATGGACTTATGATTGAAATATAAATCCATTTGCAAGTGGTTTGAAGTCAAATGGGTTTTGATTCATTTGACAATTTCAAAGGGTGAACATGAGTTTGACTTGGGTTTGATTTTTTGAATTGAGTTTTGGTTTGATGATTGAAGTTTATGTTTATATTTGGATTCATGATTGAAGGATTGATTGAATCATGAAGAAAAATCAAGAGTTTGGCTTGATTTGAAATTGATTTGGCTAAGTTCAAGATTTTGACTTGAAAGGCTTAGGTTAGATTTTGATTGAATTTGAGCTTGATTTTTGGAGTTGGTTTTGGTTGTTTGTATTTATATTTCATTTATATATGTGAATATAAATGAAAACATAAAAGGGTTATGAGAAAATTTCATGAATTTGGACTGATTTGAACTTGATCTAGGCTAAGTCCTTAAGAGGGAATCAAAGTGACTTAGGAAAGATTTTTGATTTGGAGTTGAATTTTGGATTTGGCTTCATTGATTTGAATTTATATTTCATTTATATATATGAAAATAAATGAGAATATAAATGGGTTGTGAGAAAATTTCTTGAATTTGAATTGATTTAGATTAGATTTAGGCTAAGTTCTTAAGAGGGAATCAAAGTGACTTAGAAAAGATTTTTGATTTGGAGTTGAATTTTGGATTTAGTTTCATTGATTTGAATTTATATTTCATTTATATATGTGAATATAAATGAGAATATAAATGGGTTGAGAGAAAATTTCTTGAATTTGAATTTATTTAGATTAGATTTAGGCTATGTCCTTAAGAGGGAATCAAAGCGACTTAGGAAAGATTTTTTATTTGGATTTCAATCATAAGCTTCAATCATTTGGAATTGATCATGGATTTCAATCGTTTGAAATTGATTTGGATTTGTAGAAAATCAATTAAGCTAGAATTGATTTAGGTTTGATATTGATTTGATTTGAAGTTTGACTTGAAGGAAGGAAGTGAGAAATTTGGTTCAAGCTATAGGGTAGGCAAATTTTTCTAACAACCCCTAAGGCATGACCTATTCTAATGGCTAACTCTTCTAAGTCTCTAGGTCTAGGTTGAGTGTCCACCTAATCACTAGATGTGTCTTAAGACTAAGGATCTTGTAAAGTTTAAGAGGGGTCCTATGTCTAAGATGAAGGGGTTGAGGACTCATCATAAAAATGAGGTCAACAAAGGGCATCCAATAGGTGTGGTGTGACTAACAAGGAACACCGCACGTATTTGTGTTGACCAAAATGATCAACAACGCCGAATGATCACAAGCACTAATAGAGGCAATCTACTTCTAACCCGAGGTGTAGAAGGAATCTAGAGCTTAGTGCAATGTGGCTCTACTTATGTCAAGGACATAAGAGAGGGAAGGAGGAATCCACTAGGGATAGAATATGTGAACCTTCCACTAGGGAAGTAGGTTCAAGTCATCCATAAATGGATGAGAGGTTTGATTTGATTTGAGTCTCACTGGGGAGAAATTTGATTTGTTTAATTAAGTTCTGCTAAGGAAGAGGGTTGAATTTCTTTCAATTTTTTGTTTATTTAATTGTGTTTGTTTTAACTCCACCAGGGATTGAAAAGTGAACTCTCTATTGAATATCAGAGGAGAAGCAAAAAGATTTGATTTGAATTGATTGGTAATTAGATTTTGGATTTTTAAATGGACCCTATTGGTTTGCAATGGACCGCACTGAGTAGGAGCCATGGAGGCTTAGACCTAACTCAGTTTTATCAATCCAAATGGGTAGTCTACTAAACACATAGTTGGACTAGCCTACCAAAGGGAATGCTTTTCAATGTGTAGCAGTTGTACTAGGAAGAAAGAATAATAGACTTACATCCTCCAAAGTAGGGACCAGTTGCTGGGGTGACCCATTGGCAAGGCAACGGATTGAACCCAACCTAAGGCTGACAATTGAGTGAATACCTCTGGGGGACTTAGATAAATTCAAAAGATAGTCAAGATTAATTTCATTTTTAGGATTATTTTGATGGGTCCCATTAGTTTACGATGGATTGCACTGAGCAGGGGCCATGGAGGCCTTGACCTAACTCAGACTTACCAATCCAAAGGGAGTAGTCTACCAACCACAAGAAAGGACTATCCAACCAAGGGGATGCCTTTCGATTTATAATGGTCAAGTCTTAAGATGAAAGTGTGGGGACTCACATCTTCTAGAAATAAGAAACCACTAGGGTGATCGGTTATTTTGGGCAACAAATTGGACCTGACCTAGGGCTGACTATTGAGCGAATGTCGTTGGGGGACTTAAATTAACTCGAAGGTAGTCAAAGATTGATTTTATTTTTAATTTGATTTAATGGATTCCATCAGTGATGGATCATACTGAGAAGGAGCTTATATTAGCCTAGACCTATCTCAGATTTTCTAAACTAAAGGGAGTAGCTTCCCGACCGATGGGAGAACTATCCGACCAAAGGAGTGCATTTTGATTTGCAACGATCAATTTAAGGGAAGAAAGCTTAGGGACTCACATCTTCCACTACAAAAGATCATTGGGGTGATCGGTTGCTTTGGACAACAAATAAAACTCGACCTAGGGCTGCCGTCGATTTGCGATAGTCACGCTAGAAAGAATGCATCATAATCTTATATCTTCTAAAGCGAAATGACTGTCGGGGTAACCTTCTTGTGGAAAAATAGATTGAACCTGATCTAAGAGTGACTATGGAGTGAGTACCGACCTGATCGAGGATTTATCTTAACTCAGGTAGTCAAGCAATTCCTATAGGGAGTTCTGCTGACACTGCCCTAAAGATAGGATGCCTGCTTGAGAAAAGGGGCCCTTTGGGGGCTTGAATTCCTAATCTACAAGTGAATATTTTGTTTGTTTATTTAGTTTATTTTAACGTGGACCCTGTTAATTTGCAAGGAATCAAACTGAGAAGGAGATTATATTAGCCTAGTCCTATCTCAGATTTACTAAACTAAGGGAGAATCCGCACATCCGTTAGACATATTCTCCAACCACAAGAGTGACTACTAGGAAAGGGGGACTATCCAATCCAAAAGTAACCTGGGTAGTGTTTAAATGGGGTCGTAAAGGACGTGATTCAAATAGAATGCCCGCAGGGAGAGGGGCCATTGAAGGCTTAATTCAAAACCCTGGAGAAGATGACATGGCTAGTCATATATCAAATAGGTATTCGGTGGCCAACTCAAGGAGAAAGCATGGGGACTCACATCTGGTTAGAGTGGCGTATCCACCGGGTGAGTTGCTGTCAGCATAGCAAACATCAACCAACCTAAGGTACCCATCAATTTGCAATAATCATCCTAAAAAGAAAGCTTGGGGACTTACATCCTCCTATAGCAGAATTGATTGCTAGGATAGTCTGTCTTTGGCTCGACAAGTGTTATCTGACCTACGGTGACTACTGAGTGAATTCCACTGGAGGACATATGATGACTCAAATGTTGTCAAGAGGAAAGGAGCCTCTGGGGACTTATCTTAGACCTTAAATATACCCGACCTACATAGATCATGATGGTTAATTCAAGAAGAAAGCTCGGTACTCACATCTTCTTAAACAAAATCAACATGAGGTAGCTTACTGGCTGGGCAGTAAAGTCTACCATACTAACAAGGCGCTCATTGGTTTGCAATGGTCAAGTTAGGAAGAAAGTGCAGAGACTCACATCTTCCAAATAAGTGACCATTGGGGTGACATACTAGCAAGGTAGCATGTAGACCCGACCTAGAGCAGTTAATGAGTGAGTGCCATAAGGGCTTGCTTCCCGAGATAAAAGATATGTGTTTATTTTTGTGCTTATGTTAAAAGGAATAAGACGCCTCTTGGGTTCGCTTACACCTACCTTAAACAAACTTGGGGAAATTGATGGAATGGTGCCACGGATGGCAAACGGGTTTTCCCACTAAGAAAAGATGATGCTTGGGTTCTCGCACACCTAACTTAGTTGTGCTAATCGAAATAGGATGCCTCTTGGGTTCTCTCACACCTATTCTAATAGTGCCAGGAAATGTGTTTGATTGTGTTTGTATTGTGAAAGAGGGATAGGATGCCACTAGGGGACTCTTACAGCTACCCTAAACACATCATGACGGATTCGCAAGACAAGCAAACAACGCTTCGAAATAAAAGAAGATTTTGATGATATTGAATCAGATTTTTGTTGATTAATAGAATTATTTTCAAACATGATTTTTATGGGTAATATTTCTTCAAATAGAGAGCATTAATTAAAAGCATCAGGTATTCCCCTTTACAATCAATAAGCTGATAAGATCCTCCTTGGTAGGCCTTCTCTATAACATTGGGGCCTTCCCAAGTGGGTTCAAACTTGCCTTCCATCTTTTGACGGGCAATAATTGGTCTCCTTAGGACTAACACAATTTCTCCTACTCAAAAAGACCTAGGGCAGACCAACTTGTTGTGAGCTTGAATCATTTTGTCCTTGTATAACTCAAGATTCTAGCACGCCCGTAGGGGACTCTCCTCTAAACCTTTGAGCTCTTCTAACAATAACTTTGCATTCTACTCTATAGTGATCTTGCTATACAATGCTATCCTTAGTGACAGAAGTTGAACTTCTAAAGCTAGAATGGCTTCAGACCCATACACTAAGGAAAATGAGGTAGATTGAGTTGGAATTCGGTATGTGGTGCGGTAGGCCCACAAGGTTTCAACCAACTGCTCATTCCACTGCTACTTGTTGTCATCAAGTGTCTTCTTTAGTATTTGGATGAGAGTTTTGTTGAATGCTTCCACTAAGCCATTTGCTCTGGGATAGTAGATGGTGGAGTATCTCTAATCTATACCGTGTCTTCTGGCAAAGCTGTTGATCTTGGTTCTTTTGAATGCAATACCATTATCGAATATAATTTATTGAGGTACCTCCAAACCTATATACAATATGGTTCCTAAAAACACTGAAGCACATGCTGAGGTGTGACCTCTCTGAGTGGGATTTCCTCCGCCCACTTGGAAAAGTAGTCGGTGGCAGCTAAGATGAATCGATGACCCTTGGAAGAAGGAGGATCGAGAGGACCCACAATGTCGGCACCCCCAACACTCGAATGGTCGTGAGGCCAATGTAGGGTGTAGAATGTTGAGTGGTTGGTGGAGGACCACACAGTGTACCTAACACGGATGACATCTCCTACCACCATGTAGTCATCATCAAAGGCCAGTAGTATCCTAGTCTCTTGATCTTCATCTTCATCTTCGGACCGGATTGATGCACTCCACATAGACCTGAATGTACCTCAATTATAATGCCATGGGCTTCATGTTTATCTAAACAATGTAACCACATTTGGTCAAAGGACCGTCAGCACAGTGTGCCATCAATGAGAGCATGGGAGAGAGCTCTCTATTTCACCTGATGGGCTTATGATTTTTCTTGATGTAGTTTGTTAGTGTTCAAATAGTCTATGAACGATTTCCTCCAATGTAGTTCCTTGTCCTTATAGGCAACAACAACCTCTTTTCAAGAGAAAGTCTCTCGATGAGTTCAACGTCAATAAGGGATATGAATTATCTATTTTGGAATCTTATTGGAATGGACTCATCTTCCGTACATGCCAATTCTTTGGCAAGTTTGGCCAAAGCATCATCGCTCTTCGCTGAGAACCTTGTAGATGGTGACTTTAGGGATTTAGGCCAACAGCTTCATGGTATACTCGTGGTAATGACGAAGCTTGGGTTTAAGAATCTTGTAGAACCCAATAATCTGGTTGATGACCAACTAAGAATCCCCAAAGATGTTGATGCTCTTGACACTAATTGTGATGTCAAACTCCAGATTAAAAATGAAAATCTCATACTCAGCTTCATTATTGGTGCAGGAGTTAGAAAGATAGTATGAGAATCTCATCACATCACGGTATGGAGTTAGGAGAACTATTCCTACCCTGCCTTTTCTAGAAGAGTAGATCATGGTGCTTCCCCTTTATGAAAAGAAGCTACACCATCGAAGTACATCTCCCATCAGCAATTGTTAACCTCCCCTAAGTTCATGATTTGTTCATCGGGGAGATCATCACTAAGTGGAAAATCAACAGGAAGTGGGTGTGTTGCTAAGAAATCTGCTAGTGCTTGACCATTTTATCACACGGAGGAGTACAAATGTGATATCAAACTGTGAGAGGATCATGGACCATCATGCCAAAGATCCAGATAGCATTGGCCATGTCATGAGGTACTGCAGTGGATTGGTTCTGGAAATCAAATTCACCTTATAAGAAAGCATATAGTGTCGTAGCTTCTGGGATGTGAAGATCAAAGCTAGGTAATATTTCTCAATAGGTGGGTGGTTTGCTTCAGCAGGAATCAGATGACGACTAAGATAGTAGAGAGCACTCTCCTTCCCTTCATCATTGGCTTGGGCCAAGAAAGCACCGAGAGAGAGTCATCCAATGTAGAGATGAGTGGCATGCCCTGATAGGGTCGCTAGAACTGGCTTTCACCAAATATTGCTTGATATCTTCAATGGAATGTTGACACTTATCATCCCACTTGAACTTGGTGTCCTTTTTGATAGGTGCTGAGAATGGCTTGCATCTCCTCAATAGGTTCGAAATAAAGCATCTTAGATATGCCAACTATCCTTGGAAAGATCTGAGTTTAGTTAAACTTTTAGGAGGTAGAATTTCTAAGATAGCTTCAATATTTCCTAGATCCATTTCTATTCCCCGATGTCAGACAATAAACCCAAGGAATTTTCCTAAAGCTACTCCGAATGCACACTTTAAGGGATTCATTTTAAGGTTATATTATCTTAACCATTCGAAAACTACTCTCAAGTCAAAGAGATGGTCATCTTTTTCTCTACTCTTGACTACTAGATCATCAACGTAGCACTCAACCTGATGGTGGATGAGTTCATTGAAGATCTAAGTCATGGCCCGTTGGTATGTAGCACCAGCATTTTTAAGGCCAAAAGGCATGACCCTATAATAATAGATTCTGATTGGGGCTCGAAAAGTAGTGTTTCTTTCATCTTCAGAAGACATCTTGATTTGGTTATAGCTAGATGACCCATCCATGAAAGAGAAAACTACATGAGATGAGGCGATGTCCACCATTAATTCTGGTATAGGAAGAGGAAACTCATCCTTAGAACATGCCTTATTTTAGTCCCTGAAATCAACGCATATGCGAATTTGGCAATTCTTCTTCTTAACTAGGATGACACTGGCTAACTAGGTAGGGTATTTTTCTTCACTAATAAAACCAGCTTCGATCAATTTCTTGACTTTAGAAATGACATGTTGTTTGATTTCTAATCGCATGCCTCTAGGAGCTTGCTTGATAGGGTTAGCGTTAGGATCTATTGCTAGTTTGTGGACTGCTACGTCAAGAGATAATCCAGGCATCTCTTCATAACTTCATGTAAAGCAGTCCTTAAACTCAGTCAATAGCCTAACTAAGTCATTAGTTTCTTTTTCATTTAGCAAAAAAATTAATAAACATCAAGCATGGATTTTCTTCTATCCCGAGGTTGATTTCTTTAATCTTGTCAATTATTGAATGGATCTCCTCATCAAATTTTGGAGGTACATCTTTGATTTGGAGATCATCTCAATCATCTGAGGTTTCTAAACACACATTCTCATAAGAGTTGGTGTTGTGTGAAAAGAACCTATCAGACTCCAAATGATTGGTAACAACTAAGTAGTAGTCATCATCAATTATACCCACTATGGTGAATCCTAGTCCTACTCTTGATTGTGCTTCCCTACCTATATTGTTTCACAGCTTCTCAAAATACTCTGACCTGTGCCTGGACCATGTATGAGGAACCAAACCATCTGTATAAGATTATGATCACAAGGTGAGTAAAAGTCAATTGGTAATTTCATTAATTCTTTGTATGAATTCTCCTCAAGTTCTACATCAACTTTAGGACTTGAGGAAGATGATCCCAAATAGAATCTCTTCGGCTTCATATCACTGGAAGACTTAGGGGCTTCCTTAACTACAAAACCTTCAACTTTTTAGGGTGAAAGTAAGGTTAGAGCTAAGGTTCCCAACTCTTGATAGCCACATACATACATGATTTGAATACTTTGTTTTGTCTAGAGGCCGTCTTCCCGTCTGAGTGTCACCTCAATGAAACCCACCGAGGGGTTGGATGCTAACCACATTAGACTCATCCTCCTCAAGGATTCCAAGTCTATGTGAATAGTAGGGTACCTATGAACTGAACATAACCCTATGATGATGGCCAACCGGGGTCTTCCACCTATGAACTATCTCTCTATTTCTCCTCGCTCTACCTGTGAGGTTGAGTCATCCTACCCACATGTCCATATGAAGGAATAAACTGTGGGTGGAATGTGATATGTGACTCTATTTCTTCTTCAATTCCCCTTTCTTGTTCACTTGGATTTTCACTTTTCTTTTCTTTTTCTTTTGCTTTTTCTTTTTCTTCATTTTCTTTTTTCTTTTGAATTTGAGTTTTTTCCAAGTTCACGAGAAAGGGTGTTTTGAGGAAGGGTGTTTTGAGGAAGATAGTAGGTCGCATCCTCATATATCTCAACCTCTCTAACTGAAAATGGTTTTTCATCTCCTTTGACACAGTACTCAATCCCATCCTTCCTGAACTTGATGCACTGATGGAGGGAGGATGAAATTATCTTATTCTAATGTATCCAAAGCCTACCGAGCAAAGCGATGAATGAAGTATTTGAATCAATGATATAAAACTTGGCTTCAGTCTTCCATTCACCTATCTCCAAAGGTAACACTATGGAACCTAAAGTCATCTTGCCTTGTTCATTGAATCTTCTCAACATCATACGATCTCCATGGAGTGTGGAGATGTTGATCTTCAAGTAGGAAAGGGTCTTTAGACTCATAGTGTTCACTGATGCACCTAGATCGATGAGAACTTTGGCTAGTGTGAATCTGCCCATATCAACTATAATGTAGAGGAGATGGTTGTGCTCCATGTCCCCTAGAAGAAGGTCTTCATCTGTGAAAGTAATCCCCTAGGCTTCTTTGGAATAATGTGTCTCCTCTCCAATAGTGGTCAGCTGAGCTAAGCATATATCAGGATCAAGGAGAGCCTTAATTAATGATTCCCTCATCTCTTTGGATAAGACAAGGGCATCATATATGCTTAGCTTAGATGGCAACTTTAGTGAGAGAAGGACATTGTAGTCCACCTCGATCCTCCACAAGCATATCCAAGGGTGGAGCATCCCGTGGAGGGGCTTCATCCTCAACCAATGACTTGTTTCTCTCATCTTGAGGTGTCGCCTAGAGGTAGAACCTTGCCACTATGGAGGTGACTTTGGTGATCTCTGTGGTAATGGAAGGTTCTACCCGCACATCAAGCTCACGCTTCTCTATGGGACCCTAATGATGATTCCAAGTCTATCTCAAGAAGTGAACCCGTAGCATTCAAAGTAGGAAAATCCAACTCTGAATCAGAAAAAGGAAGATCATAATTATTATAGTTATTGTTTAGACTTAAAGAGTTATTAGGAGTGGATTTAGATAATCCATCAGAAGTGGCACAAATGTAATTCAAGCTAGCTTTATTCTTCAATTTCTTAGATTTGATTGGAGGTACAAAGTAGAAATCAAGTAAAGTAAGAGGGGTAAGAGATTTGATGCCCTCATCTGCCGATACAAGATGTCAACTAAAAGAAGAAGAACTAGTAAGAAGTAGTGTGGCGTGGTACCGCAATGGTGGACTGAGGTAGACTCGCCTGGTTGCGCTTAAGGCTATCCCGGCCACATGTGCCGCCTAGAGATCCCCTTTCTGAGTTGGCTCGTAACTTGCAAACCTTCCTTGATGTTGGAGGTTTGAGCACTCAGCACCTACAAGGAAAGTTTCTTGATGAATAATCTTTTAGAGGTTTTGGATAAGGAGATATCCCAACCTTCTTTAATTTTGGAAGGATCAAAGTATCCCCAAGGATTACCCTAATGGAACTGATGGTTGTTCCACAAGGTATTCTTCAGATAACTATAGACCGATCTTGAAGCTATGTTCAAGCCTGAAAAAGCAATCTTCCAAAACATGACCCAAGATACAATGGTAGGGTAAAAGTTAGATCATGGCTTTTGCCCACTTCCTCTCCTAGGTTCTGTAGCTAAAAATTAGGCTTCTTTAAGAGATTCTTAAAGATCTTCCTGATTACCCCCCTCTTAAATGAATAAGGCTTGTTAAGTTTATCTAAAAGGGTAGGTGGACCATAGCTACCTGGTGGCAGGTATGTGCGTCGCTTCTGCTGATGATGTGGTTGAGGAGGAGGTGGTGTAGGCCATAGAGGCTATTGTGGTGGTCGGTAAGGCTGCCTCGATGGTGGTAGAGGAGTTGGAAGCATCAGTTGCCGAGCACGAGATCTCTCAAATTGCTCCTTAGCTGATTGTTACCCCTTATCCTTTACTATCACTGCCCTGGGCTTCTTCTCATATACCTTCTATAGCTTTGGCTTTGTTGGTACATGTGGAGAAAGGTCTTTGGTTCTCTCCTTGCAAGCTAACCGCCTTGTTGATTAATTTCTCAAAGGTTTTGATGGTGAAGCCTTTGAGCATGAAGGCGGCCGAGCCATGGATATTCTTAAGCAGAATCTCAATGGTGCACTATTTAGACAGCTGTGGTTCGCATTTCATACTAAAACTATGCCATCTCAGAATGTAATCAATAAGAAACTCACCAGGATTTTGTTGAGCCACAACGAGATCACCAACAGTGACCCTTTTCTAAGCTCCAGCAAACCTCTTGATAAAGAGTTGCTCCAACTCAGCAAAAGTCTTTACTGAATTGTTGGGAAGTTCAGCATACCAATCAAAAATTATTCCTGCTAGGCTACTAACGAAGAGATGGAAGAGTAAAGCATCACTGCTACCAGCATTGCAATAACTAGCTCTAAAATGCGTGATGTGCTACCTCGGGTTCCCACTGCCATCAAAATTCTTGAAGGAAGGTGGCACGAAACCCTTAGGATATTGGAATGCATCAAATTCCTCCGTGTAGGGTCTACCCTTTGGAACAGATGATCCTCCTAGAGCTTGAGCCAATGCTTCCTTCATCTACTGCTCAACCATGGACTTGATATCTTTTCTTGTATGGAGGAACTATCCACTACTTTCCTATACATGCGGGTGCTACCTTGCTCTCCTGGAGGTAAAGTATTGGCTGGGTCTAAGACATGCACCAACTTTCACTGACTAGTCTAAGCTGTGGTAGGATGAACTGCGGGGGCCTAGTTATGCAATGCTAAGATAGCTGCTAACAGATCCTCGAGCCACTTCTCCATTTTATCTATCCTTTCATCTATCTACTTTATTTGTGTTAGGAGGTGTTGGACCGAGTGAGCTGTCTTCCTGCCTGTCCTCAACACCTTCCATAGTCTGCTATTATTTGAGGAGGGATCCTCTGGTATCTACCATGCAAACCCCTATTGAGTCTCCCAACTAATCATCTTCATTGGGATCAAAGCTAATCTTCTCCTCATTAGACCAATCATATCCTAGGATCTCCTTCTTCTCCATGAAATAATGAGCTACTATGTCATCAAGAGAATGATCTGTTGAAACTAGCATAAATGATTTTAGATGATCGGTGGTGGGATCAACAACATGTACTGTGAGGCACCTCCGCTGGAGAATCAACCCGTGAGGGTCGCTAAGATATACACTCGACCGCCACCCACTCTGTATGACACTCTAGGAGGTTCTATCAACATACAACTCCATCACCTTCTCCTCCAGAACTGTAACCATCTCTATGTCCTGCTGTGGTGATGGTGAAGGGATGCCACTATGCTTCGTGCCCTTCCACACCATAGGGGTAAGGAAGAGAGCTCAGCCTCACCATAGTAGACAGTGTATATGGAATGAGATCTATTGGCCATAACCAGATCACCAACGGGATCCTCTTCTCCCTGGATGTGGCCTTCATGGCCTTTGGCAAAATTGGAGATGCTGAAAGATGAACAGGCAACGGTGGATGAGGGGTAAAGTGGTATGGTGGAGACACCACCGACTCTCTCAGAACAGGAGCTCTCCTGCTATGATGGGTAGTCCCTATAAGTAGAATATTATCTATATGATCGACGCGGGTAGTGTGCTGATCAGGAAAATCAATGAATGCAAAGGTCACTGACTGCCTACTAAACCTCCATCCCTCTTGGCTAGTGATATGAACTGTAGTATGGGCCTCCCTAACCCTCTCCTATCGAAGATGCTTCCCCACACTATGGGGGATAACAGATCTCAAATCAAATTGAGCCCCAAACTCAGATCATCTGTAGGCTCCACCAACCTGGCATAAAATTGAATGGAGGCCAGCATATGACCTCCTACTCTGATTGATTGGGGGCTGAAATCGAACCGCTGGTTGAGGTGAAGTAGGGATCCTCCTGGCATCCTCTCTGTTAGACCCAGAGAGAGGATGGAATGGGTTCACTATCACCGGGGAACTCAACTCAACATGTAGCCTCCATCTCCTGCAATGCAGTATGGTACCGCTTATCATGGGTTTTGTTCCTCCTCAGTCTTGGTGGGGTGCAAAGTAAGAGACCACCTCAAAAGTAGGGAGACTCCCGGGATCGGGAGCCTTCCCCTTAGAAGGTGCTAATGAGTGGGTGGTAGCCCTCACTAGGGCAGCACAGGAAATAATTGGGTGCAGTAGCACTATCAAAAACACTGGTACTAATGTTGGAACTATAGGAACTAAAACTACCTTCCTCTTCAATGAGAAAATATCAAAGTCTGTTGGCATATCAATCTGAATGACTGGCTTCTGCCCAGTCACTATGCTCCTGGTAACAGTGGTGATGGGAGTGCCTTCACAGGTAATCCTCGCCCCCTCAAAACCTCATCCAAAATGAATGAGGTGGTGTAATCAGAGCAGGGAAGGCTGGTGTAATCCAGGGCCAAGTCCATTCCATGGGGAAAGGTGAAAATGTACTACACATTTCTATCAACTAAAAACTAAGATCAAATCAAAACTATGAATGAGAGTCTACAATGTTGAAAATAAATTTGAATCAGATTTTTGTTGATTTTGAATTTTGAATTTAGAATTTGAACCCATAATCAACATTTTGAAAATGTTAAGTCGAGCACAAATGATTTAGAATAGATTTTGAGATTTGATTGGAAAGAGAAATTTTTTAGATGTAGAATCCACTTTCAACAAATTTGGATATGTTGAAAATGGGTTCAAATATTTTTGAAGAGATGCTTCCATATGTTCATATTTGAATTTTGATTTTGATTTTGAGGACCTTTTATTTAACAAATTTGGGTACGTTAAAGTAAAGGGTCAATTTGCTTTTGATTTGAGATTTGCGATTTTTGGAATTTTCTCACTTAGCCAATTTGGTTATGCTAAGTAAGATGTTTGAAAATAATTTCTTGTCTTTGTTTCTTTGTTTTCTTTCTTTTGTGAATCATTTTATGATTTGAAAAATGGAGTCCTCATTTAGCAAATTTGGGTATGCTAAATGAGGAAATCCAAGTGTTTTGTTTATGGAATTTTTTTTTTTTTTTTTTGAAAATAGGATTCTTAGCAAATTTGAGTAGGTTAAGAAAATATTAATGTGTTTCTTTTGATTTGATTTTGAAAAGTAGGATCCTTAGCAAATTTAAGTATGCTAAAATGAAGTTCCATTATATTTCTTTAATTTTGTGAAATGGAAATTTTACTTAGAAAATTTGAGTATGCTAAATGAAATTTCAAAATGTGTTTAAAATTTTTGTGTTTTGATTTTATTTTTAAAATGGAGACTTCACTTTAACAAATATGGTATGCTAAAGAATGAAGTTCTAAAAGTGTTTTTGAAAATTTTTGCAGAATGGACATTTCACTTAGCAAATTTGAGTATGTTAAATGAAATTCCAAAAGTGTGTTTAATTTTTTTTTTTTTTTTTTGAAAATGGAGACTTCACTTTAGCAAATATGGTATGCTAAAGAATGAAGTTCCAAAAGTTTTTTTTAAAAAAAAAAATTGGTGGAATGGACATTTCACTTAGAAAATTTGAGTATGCTAAATGAAATTCCAAAAGTATGTTTCAAAATTTGTTTTTGGAAAAGGGAGAGTTTATTTTAGCAAATGGGATATGCTAGGATGAAGTTCCAAATATGTTTTGAAAAATTTTGTTTTTGTTGATTTTTTAAAAGGGAGATTTCCATTTAAGAAATTTAGGTATGTAAGATGGAAATCAATTATGTTTCATTTTCCGAAGATGTATATTTTGTGTGTGATTATTGCTTTTTGAAAGAGGAAATCCCAACCTAATCATATATGGAATATGTTAAGTGGCATTTCAAAATAATATTATTTTATTTGGATATGAAATTTCTATTCTATAAATTTGGGTATATTGAATGGAGATATTCATATGTGCTTTTTGAAAATTTACTTTTGACTTTTATTGAAAATGAAACCTCCATTCAATAAATGCGGGTATATTAAATGGAGAGGTTTCATATGTACTTTTTAAAAATGTGAAAATTCCAACCTAACACAAGTGGAATGTGTTGAGTGGAATTTCAAAGTTATGATTTTGCTTGAAGATGTAATATCCATTCAACACATTTGGATGTATTGAATGGAAAGGCCCGTCTTCAAATTTTATTCTTTTGAAAACGTGATTGTTGGAATTTTATTTTTGAAAATGAGGTCTTCACCAAAATAAATTGAGTGGAGAAACTCATTTGTGCTTTTAGAAAATGTAATTGTTAGAATTTTATTTTTGTAAACATGATCCTACATATAACAATCATGAAGATTGTTAGATGAAGGTGATTTATGAAATTTTTTGTGCAAAACATTTTATTATGTGCATTTTAAAAGAGTGCTTTTTGAAAAGTAAGATCTTTTTATGAAGGATTTATTTTTGTCTTTATTATTTTAGAATGAACCTTTCCTTACCACAAAATTAGTAAGGGGGGAAGTCTTTAATTAATTCTTTTTTTATTCAGCTTTTATTTTCACCCATTGGGGAACCCAACGGGGGTTTTAAGACCAACACGGGGTGAGGTCCTAAAACCTAAAGATGTTGGCTAGCTTAAATTAAGGATGAAATAAGCTAAGTGCCAATGAAAAGAAAGATAGTCTTGGATTCATGCCAAAGTTAAACCCACTATCGATACTTGGAGACAATGATCATTTATCAAAGATGGAGAGAGGAACCTTCCTCAGCGGAGTCACCAAAAAAATTTATGGTGAAATTTATATTATCAATTTCTAAAGAATGTATTCTTCCATCTTCAATCTATGTGGAATAAAATGAAGATAGAAATATACTCTTTTTATGCATTTTGGGAGACCATGTAGATCATATTTTGAGGGTGATCAAACATTGAGAGAGGTGTACTATCTCAAAAGATAGAATTCACCACCCTACAATGGACCTAATCACCTCAATAAGGACTGCTAAAGACAATGGGTCTACATAATTCAAACATAAAATTACTTATAATTACTATACACCTGCATGGGCCCCGACACTATGCTGAATGCCTAAATTTAAGTGTCTGAGGATTCCCGTGGGTTGCTTCTCAATTTAGTCTTAGGACTGGGTCTGGGTTAACAAAACTTAAAAACCTATAATAAGAGCTTCAAAATCAGTGAAGTATCTATGAAATTGATTCTGTCAGATGACAGTAGATCTAATCCTTTGTTAGCAGCTAAACAGAGTTGACAAGATCTAAAGCTCTTCAACATATTCAAATCAATCAATTTTTTTAATCAAATCAATTCCATACAAGGGAAATCTCCCATAGTTAATTACATCCTAAGGAAAGGGATTCCTTAGAAATACTCTCGATTAAGGTAAATGATCATTTTAAAGATTTCATAGACTCAATCAAGTAATTTAGCAAATTAAGTGAATCAATCAAGAGGAGGGAGTTCTTATCGAAGCCAAATGAAGATGAGTAGGAGATATTTAGGATACTTGGAAGCCTAGTAAACATCCCAAACTGTACTATGGTTGGGCTTTACAGTTTTGAAATTAAATTATTTATTTGAGTTAAATTTTTATAAGAAGTTTAGGGCTTATAATTCAACAATACAAGGTTATGAAAATGCTTAAGAGGTGAGGATTTATGCTTATGGCCCATAGAAGGGAGAAGCAACCTCAAAACCTAAATCTATGGAGCTTTGGCGAGGGCCAAAAGCATGACCTAAATCTAAGGCGAAATGGGTATTTGGTTTGCCTCCATAAGAGAGGACAAACCACCCGATTGCTTGGACTTCCAATCGCCTGGGGGTGGTCGCCAACTAACTCCTCCTACGATTTTAAATTTATGTAGATAAATCTTATGCTTTATGCAAGATAGCTAAGATATTATTTATTTTAGAAAGGGACTAAGTCCTTAAACTCACTCCCTAAGAGACTAGATCATGTAAAGGCATGAAAAATGACCTAGATCTAATGCAAAACATATTAATTTTTTTTTTATTTTTGTTTTTGGTCAATCATTTGACTCATGCTTATAGGATTCATATGCCTAATGAATGAGAAATAAGATTATGAGCCAAAATCAATGAGAAGGGGAGGTGTATTTCTACCAGGGCTCTCAAATGTCAAGCTAAGTTCTCTGGCAAAGGTGGAAGCCCTCCAATCAATAATGAAACAATATGCTTTTATGCATGAAGTTAGAAAAGAAATGCTCATCCAGCTAAGGGATTGCTAATTTTTTTATCTTGATTTTAACTTAGGCTTTAAATGATATTATGAGTTGTTTATTTTTAATTTTAGTTATTTAATTCGGTAGAAGATTTATTTTTTCCTAAGAGTCTAATCATCATTTAGGCCATACATCAAAGCAAGGAAGAAACTAGGAAACAATGCTATCTTAATGCACAAGCTAAACAAAATATCAAACATTTTATAAAGCTAACGCAAAATAATAAAAGGCTATTTGTGGTCGGGCACCACCGCACAAACCCAAAAATAAATTTGGTAGCCGAGCTCTACCCTTATACAACCCGAATTACAAATGAATTAATTTATAATCAAGTAAGGAAATTCATATTATGGGGGTCTTCATTTCTTCTTTTCTTCTTTCTTCTTTCTTCTTTCTTCTTCTTCTTTCTTCTTTTTAGTTCCTTCTTTTGATTCCTTCTTTTGGATGGTTGGAAGGTGGTTCCTCTAAAGGCTTCACATGGTACATAAGATGAGATCTTATAACCAATGCTCATCCTAATCCCCCATAACATTCATTCCAAAGTCCTAATTGCAAAAGATACATGAAAATAGAAAAGTAAATCTAGCTAACACCTAAGATTTGCTAAACAAATCATACAAATCTCAAGCATGTACATTGGACTTCGCACTCCACATATGGGTAACCAAGTCCACTTGGCTTATTGGATTATTCTTAGGGGTATAAGCATCTGCATAGAAAAATCATTTATATTTTTATTACAACGCCCCTTAAGAACAATCTCCTACAAAAAATAATGATTAGACTAAATCATCCTACCATTCATTTTATGCACATACACTCTAACATTCAGATTAGAAATAATATATCACAAAACAAAAGCAAACATCAAACCATGCACCACCCTAATCTAAAGCTATAAGTGGTGACTTAACCTAAGGTGTGTGCATTAATAGGTTTCTATGGTATGCTTAGCTATGGCTTTAAGGCTTAGATTTTCTAAGTGTGAAGATGTTCAACTTAGATGGGTGATTTTATTTAAATGTTTAGTCGATTTGGGTGATTTTTATTTGATTATTTATTTTTGGTTTAAATGAATCCTACAATTAATTACTAAGTTATAAAGAGAGGATAAAGATAATAGAACTTCTCTTTCCATCCCTACCTTAAGTAATTTCTAAAGTGGATTCATATTTGATTTTATTTAGTGAATGTTTTATTATGTGTTTTAATTAATCCTAAGTTTAGATTTTTCCCTAAAAAAGCATATTCAAAAGAAAGGCATTTTAAGATTAAGTAAAGTGAACTAATATCACGAAACACACATCACTTCATTTCTTTCCCAAAATGCATATGAATGAATCCTAAGCATATATATACATACAAATGGAAATTTTTAGCACACTTTATGATGAATGCTAAGGAATGTTACTTAAGAAAATTGGAATGCTTTATGATGCATGATTTTCAATAAGTAAAAAAAGGGTTTCTTTTATCCATTATTCACATGCACATGTATATATGAAAGGCATAAGTGAGTCTGACGCCATTGTTAGCACTAGGGTGTAAGGTACAAGACTACTTAGGGCTACTTAAAACCTCTGGTTTTCCAAACTAATATACCACTTTCCTTAAATACAAACACATGTATAAAAGAAATGAATGGAAACAGAAAGAGGCAAAAAGTTTGTATTTGTTTGTTTGTTTTGTTTATGCATTTTATATGTATAGGTGTGGATTTAATTCTTAGGTAATAGCATAAGAATGAATAGGAAGGGGGTTAGTCAAGTGTTGTGTTCTTTTTAAATGAACTATACACTTTGCCAAATCCTATTCAAACTAATGCTAAAAGAAAAGAGAAGGAAAGCTACACTATGCATATCTTCATATTTATATCCACATGCAAGCTTATAAATAATTATAAGTAGCACACTTTTAGTTTTAGGTATTTGATTTATAGATTTTGAAAATATTTTTTGATTTAATGGTGATAATAGGCATTCATATTTTTACTTTAGCCAAAACATGCAATTTGACATAAAGAAAATATTTCATTTTGATTTTGATTTTTAAAAAATATGAATGTACGAATTTCATATGACATACACATTTAGCATTCTAGGAAAGAAATAAAGTGATGAAAGCAATGTAAATTCACTCACCCTAATTAATTCCTAAAGGCAATCCCATGAAATAAGAAAGTTTAAAGTGAATCAAAGTTTGTTTAATGTGATTTTTGTTTCGAATTTATTTTATGTTTGATTTAGAAAATATGAAAGAATGTTTGCTGGTCTTAACCCATCTCCCCCATGTGTATGGCATTTTAGTTTAATCTTTAGATGATTAGATGATTTTTTATATTTTGATTAGGTTAAGGTATGAATTAAGTGTGTTAATTACACCTTACCTACACCACCTTAGCATATTTAATCAAATGATTATGAGCCAATGATATGAAATAAAATCACATAAGAAATTTAAATCAGTAATGCACCTAAGAAGAAAATGGCCTAATGCATTTGGCTCATGATTAATTATTAATTAAGCTAAGGGTTTTAAGTTAAGTACTTTCATAACCCCTCTCACACATGTGAGTTGGATTTTGATTTACTTAATGTACTTAGGTTATTGAACACAAAGCATCTACCCAAGATGGATTAGTTAAGTTTTGGAAGGTTTTAAAATTTTATCAAATTGATTAGGTAGGTAGTTAGTGAATTAATCCCTAATTAAGTTTGGATTAAGGAAGGAAGATGGGGTTTAAGGAATAGCTTAAGGAAAACATCCCAAAATTATTCCCTAAACCTCCTGTTCACTTAAACAAACCATAATTAACTCAATCAAGGGGTAAACCACTAATTACTTAATTAATTAAACTTAATTATATTAAGAGGGTAATTAGAAATTAATCTAGCGATTCCTCTAATTAAACCATCAATAAACTCCCAAGAAAATTAGGAGAGGTAGAGGTCAACCCACTAATCATACACAAGAAGTTTGGAATTAATCAGTGGGGTAATTAAAGAGTAATTAGCAAAATTTAATTCTTAATAAAACCCAAATACAAAAAATAATATTGTTCAAAATCCAATGAAATTAATTTTATAATATTCTAGATATAAATACCTTTCATATGCAATTTATTTCACATTTTTCTAATTTTTCTACACTTAGATATGAATTTTTGAAGTTTCCTTGATTAATTAACTAATTTAAAACCCTAATTATGTAATTAATCCCATTGGTGCCACGTGGAGGCTAACGCAACATGCACTTTGCACGTGAAGCGATGAGATTCACTTTTCAAGTTATCACATCATAGTGTTGCATTAGCAGCAGCACTACGCGCTTTCTCCTCATCCGTCTGATCAAGGATCGGATGGCTGAGGTTAAAGCCTAGGTTTTAAAGGGATAAAATGTGGGATCTACATGGATTTAATCATGGACGTCCATCCAAAATGCACGGATGGATTTCCCTTGATCTGCTCTAATCTTCCCTAGGGGAGATGGCCACCGTCCATCTTCTAAGGGCATATCCGAGCTTGATTGAGCTTGGATTGGATCCAAACTCAACCCACACTATCAACATGCAAAGGAGATCACATCTAATGGCTAGAATCTAATGGGGTGATACATTCTTTCACAAAGCTCCAAACAGTGGCTAAATTGAGCTCGATTTAATGGCTTTCCTCGCCGGAGGTGATCACTGGTGCTCGATTCCCATGGAGAAACTTCATCTAGTGGAGACGAAGCCTTATTGAAGTTTTGAGGTGTTGAAATTGGGTAGATCCTTATAGAGGCTAACTCCACCATCACTTGAGCTCGATCTTGGTTGAAGTAGCATCTCCTTTGCCTTTGGAGCTTGGGAAAAAGCTTGGGAGAGTTTGATTAAACCCTCTGATAAAGCTTGTAAGAGGAATTGGCTTGATTTGAAGTGTGGAGTAAGTTGGATTTTCACTTGAGCTCCCTATTTTAGTTTGAAACCAAAATCGATTCAAATTCAGAGAGCTTGGGGAGAGCTCCAAATTCTTGATCTGGCTTCCTTAAGTTTAATCGAGTGTGAGAGTGATGGAATGAAACCAAATTTGGGGGAGTATATCTTCCCCTAAAGAAATCAGGCGGTCGTGCCTTCTCTTACCATTTTGATCCAATTGAGCTCCTTGAGTGGGTTTGTTAGGCTGTTAGAGGTGTCCTTGAATTCGATTTGGCCTAAGGAGTGGAGTAATGGAGCTCCCATGTACTTAAAACCAAGTAGAGGAGGGATTCCATGTGGCCATTTTCAAGCAAGTGGTCAGTTTTGACCTTTGGCTAGGCTGGGCTGACCCAAACCCATTGGGTTAGGTGCACCACACTCACTAGTGTCCACTTGGCCACTAAAAGAATGCCAAGTGGCATGAAGAGGATTTGACCAACTTCCAAGTGGATTTGGCCAAAATTTATCCTATGGCCTAGGGGTAAAATGGTCATTTGGCTTGGGTTTCAATTTGAATATGTTTGATATGTTTGAAAAATAGGTTAGGCTAAGTTTCATTGAATTTAGAATTGGTTTGATGTGATTTAGCTCATGTTGACCCATTTAGGTCAAAATGGGTCAACTTGGGTTAAGTTGACTAACTAGTCAAATTGGGTTAAGTTCATATGACCATTTGAAATGTTTTGGTGGCTTTGGTTTGATTCAATTTGGTTTATATTTGATTTTGGTTCAATTGAGTTCATTTAGGTCAAATGGGTCAAGTTGACCAAATTGACCCATTTGAGCTATTTGGGTTAGGTCATAGGTTGGTTCATGTTTGGTTGGTCATATGAAATGGATTAGTATTATTGTTCCCAATCAATATGGTTTAGATTTGAGTTTGGCATAATTTAACTTTTCAGGTCAAGTTGGGTTCATGGTCAATTGGGCTAGGTTAGGTCTAGTTGGCCATTTGGAGCTTTGGTCAAGTTCAACAATCATTTTGGAATGAACTTGACCCATTAGTTTCAATCAATTTGGCTTAGATCAAGTTTTGACACATTTTAACTTTTTAGGTCAAGTTGGGTTACCTTGGGTCAAGTGGCCAATTGGTCTAGGTTAGGCTCAAATGTTGGCTTGGTCGAGTTCAAACATTGAACATGAATGAGTTTTGATCAATGGTTTCAATCAATTTGGCCTATGGTGGATTTTGGCTAGTTTAGATTTCATTTTGGCTAAGTGTTGACTTGGTCAACCCTTAGGTTTGACTTGGTTTGACCCATTTTGAGTGATTAATCATCTTATGATGATTGTTGATCATGATGAAAGGTTTAGGTGGGCTTAGTTCAATCCAATTTGGTTAGGATTAGAATTTGGCTCATAAGGGTACTTTAGGTCACTTTGAGTTAAGTGAGCCTACGTAGGTCAAATGGCTTGGTCAAAGCTTGATTGAAGTTCAATTGAACTCACATATGGACTTATGATTGAAATATAAATCCATTTGTAAATGGTTTGAAGTCAAATGGGTTTTGATTCATTTGACAATTTCAAGTTCAAAGGGCGAACATGAGTTTGACTTGGGTTTGATTTTTTGAATTTATTTTTGGTTTGATGATTGAATTTTATGTTTATATTTATATTCATGATTAAAGTATTGATTGAATCATGAAGAAAAATCAAGAGTTTGGCTTGATTTAAAATTGATTTGGCTAAGTTCAAGATTTTTACTTGAAAGGCTTAAGTTAGATTTTGATTGAATTTGAGCTTGATTTTTGGAGTAGGTTTTGGTTGATTGAATTTATATTTCATTTATATATGTGAATATAAATAAAAATATAAATGGTTTATGAGAAAATCTCATGAATTTGGATTGATTTGAAATTGATCTAGGCTAAGTCCTTAAGAGAGAATCAAAGTGACTTAGAAAAGATTTTTGATTTGGAGTTGAATTTTGGATTTTGTTTCATTGATTTGAATTTATATTTCATTTATATATGTGAATATAAATGAGAATATAAATGGATTGTGAGAAAATTTCTTGAATTTGAATTGATTTATACTAGATTTAGACTAATTCCTTAAGAGGGAATCAAAGTGACTCAGGAAAGGTTTTGATTTGGAGTTGAATTTTGGATTTAGTTTCATTGATTTGAATTTATATTTCATTTATATATGTGAATATAAATGGGTTGTGAGAAAATTTCTTGAATTTGAATTGATTGAGATTAGATTTAGGCTAAGTCCTTAAGAGGGAATAAAAGTGACTTAGGAAAGATTTTTTATTTGGATTTCAATCATAAGCTTCAATTATTTGGAATTGATCGTGGATTTCAATCATTTGGAATTGATTTGGGTTTGGAGAAAATCAATTAAGCTAGAATTGATTTAGGTTTGATGTTGATTTGATTTGAAGTTTGACTTGAAGGAAGGAAGTGAGGAATTTGGTTCAAGCTATAGGGTAGGTAAATTTTTCTAACATCCCCTAAGGCATGACCTATTCCTATGGCTAACTCTTCTAAGTCTCTAGGGCTAGTTTGAGTGTCCACCTAATCACTAGATGTGTCTTTGTCTGAGATGAAGGGGTTGAGAGCTCATCTTAAAAATGAGGTCAACACCCCACTTTCCTCTCAAAAAGTTGAGGGTTTAGTAGTTAAGAAAGCCCTTAATCCATCTACAAATGTGAAGACTCAGAGGTTCTTTCTATGAGCATCATCCTCAAGTCAAGAAGTTGATGTACAACTTGAGGATGATTCATATAAAGATTTAAAACAATTACCTTTTGATTAGTACTCGCCATGTGTTCTAAACTTAGCAAAGAAGGGATTAATCCCACATACTTTGTCAAGGCATAGGTCAGACTATTTCGAAAGAATATGGAAGAATGAATGCAAGATATCACCAGACTAGGATTGATGCTGAGTCATTGATGATGAGGATTACTGCTTAGTCATCACAAATCATTTAAAATCTGATAGGTTCTTTTCAAATCATGCTAACTCATATGAGGAGGTGTGTTTGGAAACTTCAGATACTCTAGATGATCTTGAAGTTAGAGATGCACCACCATAGTTTGAAGAGGAGAACAGATCAACCATTGATGAGCTCAAAGAAATCAAATTAGGAACTGAAGATAATTCATGACCGACATATATAAGTTTTTTGTTGAATGATATTGAAACCAATGACTTAGTTAGGCTATTGATTGAATTCAAGGACTGCTTTGCATGGAGTTACGAAGAGATGCCCGATTTATCTTCTGATGTAGTAGTCCATAAACTAGCAATAGAGCCTAGCGATAATCCTATCAAGAAAGCTCCTAGACACATGCGAATAGACATCGAACAACAGGTCATTTCTGAAGTCAAGAAACTGATCGATTTTGGCTTTATCAGGGAAGAAAAATACCCTACCTGGTTAGCCAGTATAATTCCAGTAAAGAAAAAGAATGGCCAAATTCACATCTACGTCAATTTTAGGAATCTAAATAAGGCATGTCTAAAACACGAATTTCAACTATCCATACCAGAACTGATGGTGGGCATTGCCTCATCTCATGCAGTCTTCTCTTTTATGGATGGCTCATCTAGATATAACTAAATAAAGATCTTTTGAAGATGAAAGGAACACTGCGCTTCGAACCCCGATCAGAATCTTTTGCTATATGGTCATGCCTTCCGGGCTTAAAAATGCTGATGCTACATACTAGCGGGCCATGACGTGAATCTTCAATGAACTCATTCATCATCAAGTCGAATACTACATTGATGATCTCATAGTCAAAAGTAAAGAAAAGGAAGACACTTTTTTTACTTGAGAGTAGTTTTTGAATAAGTAAGATAATTTAACCTCAAAATGAATCCCCTAAACTGTGCATTTGGATTAGCTTCAAGGAAATTCCTTGGGTTTGTTGTCTGACACCGAGGAATTGAAATTGATTTAGAGAAAGATCAAGTGATATTAAAAATGCCACCCAATAAAAGTCTAACTCAACTCAGATCATTCCAAGCGTGATTGCGTATCTAAGATGTTTTATTTCCATCATATCAAGAAGATTTCAACCATTCTCTTTACTTGTCAAAAAGGATGCTAAGTTCAAGTGGGATGATAAATGCTAGCATGCCTTCGAAGATATCAAGCACTACTTGATGACATCACTAGTTCTAACAGCTCCTATCCTGGGTAAGCCATTGATACTATATACTGCTGCATTAGATGACCCCCTTGGTGCTTTGTTGGCTCAAGCTAACGACAAAGGGAAAGAGAATGCACTCTACTATATTAGTTATCATCTAATCCCTGTTGAGGTAAACTACACGCCTATTAAAAAGCACTACCTAGCTTTAATCTTTGCGTCCCAAAAGCTATGGCATTAGATTCTCTCTCATAAGGTGAACTTGATCTCTAGGATCAATACACTATAATATATCATGACATGGCCGATGCTATCTGGACGGTTGGCGCGTTGGTCCATTATTTTATCATATTTTTATATTACTTTTGTACCTCTCCATGCGGTGAAAGGGCAAGTACTAGCAGATTTCTTAGCAGCACACCCACTTCCTGCTGATTCCGTGTTTAGTGATGACCTCCCCAATGAACATGTCATGAACTTAGGGGACATTAGCATTCATCACTGGGAGATGTATTTTAATGGTGTGGCATCCTCTCAAAGGGGAGAAGAACCATAATCTACTATCCCATGAAAGGCAAGGGTAGGAGTAGTTCTCCTAACTCTAGACCACAATGTGATGAGAATCTCATATCATCTGTCCAATCCATGCACCAACAATGAAGCTGAATATGAGGGTCTAATTATAGGTCTGGAGTTAGCTATTATGCTATGCATTTAGAATATCAACATCTTCAAGGATTCTTAGTTAGTCATCAACCAAATTGCTGGGTCCTACAAGGTTTTGAAGCCTAAGCTCCATTACCATAAATACACCATAGAGTTATTGGCCCAAATCCCAAAGATTACCATTTATAAGATTCCTCAAGGAGAGAATGCATTAGCCAAGCTTTCCAATAACTTGGCATGTCCAGAAGATGAGTCCATACCAATAAGGGTCCAAAATTAACAAGTCTTATCCCTTGGTTACACAGAACTCATCGATAGATTCTCTCTTGAAGGGGAGGTTTCCGTTGTTAAAAAGGATGAGGAGTTGGATTAGAGGAAATCATTCATGGATTATCCAAGTAGAGGTAAACTACCTCGAGAGAAGTCTTTAGCGCATTAGGTGAAGCAGATAGCACTTTCCTATGCTCTCGTGGGTGGCATATTGTACTGGTAGTCCTTCGATCATATGTGGTTATATTGTTTGGACAGACACGAAGCTTGTAAGATCATGATCGAGGTACACTCAGATTTATGAGGAGTGCACCAATCCGGTTCAAAGATGAAAGCCAATATCAAGAGACTAGGATATTACTGGCCATCGATGATTATAGACTGCATATATATAGCTAGGAGATGCCACCAATGTTAAGTGTATGGTGTGGTCTTACATCAACCACCCAACATTTTACACCCTACTTTGGCCTCATGGCCATTTGAGTGTTGGGGGTACCGACATAGTGGGTCCGATCGATCCTCCTTCTTCTAAGTGTCACTGGTTCATTCTAGCCTCCACTGACTGCTTTTCAAACTGGGTGGAGGCAATCCCACTTAGAGGGTCACAGCTCAGCATGTACTCCATTTTCTCAGGAACCATATTGTATATAGGTTCGGGGTGCCTCGATGAATTATATTCGATAATGGTACTGCATTCAAGAGCACCAAAATTAATAGCTTTTCCCAGAGACACATCATAGATTACAAATATTTTACCATCTATTACTTGAGGGCATATTGTCTTAGCAGAAGCCTTCAATAAAACTCTCATCTGGATATTAAATATGATGCTTGATGATAACAAGTGATATTGGCATGAGCAGTTAGTTGAAGCCTTATAGGCTTACCGCACTACATACAGAACCCCAACTCAATTTACTCCTTTCTCCTTAGTGTATGGGTCCGAAGCTGTTCTACCATTAGAAGTCCAACTCTCATCACTAAGGATAGCTGTGGATAGCAAGATCACAATAGAGCAGAATGCCAAGTTGCGGTTAGAAGAGCTCAAAGGTTTGGAGGGGAGACACCTCCGGGCATGCCAGAACCTCGAGTTGTATAAAGCCAAAATGATTCAAGCTCATAATAAGTTGGTACATCCTAGAGCTTTTCAAGTAGGAGAACTTATTTTAGTTCTAAGGAGACCAATTGTTGCCCGTCGAAATATTGGAGGGAAGTTTGAACCCACTTAGAAAGGCCCTTTTGCCATAGAGAAGGCCTACCAAGGAAGATCTTATCAACTCATAAATTATAAGAGAGAACACCTAATGCTTCCAATCAACGGGCTCTACCTAAAGAAATATTATCCATAAATCGTGTTTAAAAATAATTGTTAAACAAAAAAATTCATCTCAAATTCCATCTCTTCAATTCTGAAAATATCTTTTGCTTGCAAATCCGATATGATGTGCTTAGCATAGGTGTAAGGAACTCGAGCAGCACTCTGTCCTTTGTCAACACAACCCCAACATAAATTACACACAACCACATATAAAATAAATACATATATTTTGTTCAGGCTACTTTGATGTGTGATAAAACCTTTCATGGCACTCACTTGTTAGCTGCTCTAGGTTGGGCTGATATGCTACCCTACTAGTGTGTCACCCCAATGGTTCCTTGTTTGGAGGATATAAGTTTACAAGCTTCCTTCTTAACTTGACCATTGTAAATTGAGAAGTGCCTAGTTAGTTTAGTAGGCCTTACTGCATGGCTAGTAAGCTACCTCATGTTAGCTTTATTTAAGAGAATATAAGTCTACACACCTTCTTCTTGAACTAGCCATCATACACTGACTGGGTTGAGTATATTTGAGGTTTAGGATAAGTCCCCCAATGGCTCCTTTCCTTCTGACTACCTTAAGTCTGGGTCTAGTCCTTACAAGGGACTCCCTACTTAGTAGTCACCCTAGATCAGATAGCACCTATCCCACTGATGACCATCTAGGAAGATGTAAGTCTACAAGCCTTCTTTTTAGCTTGATCATCGCACACTGAAACACCTTAAGTTGGTTGGTCTTCACTATGCTGATAGTGACCCACCCGGTGGATACACCACTCATGGCAGATATAAGTCTACAAGCTTTCTCTTTGAGTCGGTCGTCGTACACCTATAGGATTTCTTTTACAGGGTCCAGGATAAAGCCCTTAGCGGCACCTCCCCTATGGGCACTATATTTGGATGACATCCTTAGAGACCCTATTTAGAAACTGCCTGAGTTACTCTTAGATTGGACAATCCCCCTTTCCAATAATAACCCTTGTGGTTGGAGAGTATGTCTTGTGGATATGTAGATTCTCCCTTGGTCCAATAAGTCTGAGATAGGACTAGGCTGATATAAGCTCCTTCTCAGTGTGATCCCTCGCACACCAACAAGGTCCATGCAAAAATATAAACAAATATATATATATATATATATATATATATATATATATATATATATATTCACTTGTAGATCAGAAGGACACCTCAAGCGATACCTTTTTTCCAAGCAGGCATCTTATATTTAGGGCAATGTCAGCAAAACTCCCTATAGGAATTGCCAGACTACTCTTGAGCTAAGATAAGTCCCGGGCGGCACTCTCTCTCAATAGTCGCCCATAGGTCATGTTGACTTGTTGTGCCACCAACAGGTCACCCTGGCAGTCGTCCTTGCTTTGGAAGATGTAAGTCAATTATGGATCCTTTCCAGCAGGCCTGCTGCACACCGACGGGCAGCCTTAGCTCGAGTTCAATTTGTTGTGCTACCAACAGGTCACCCCAGTGGTTTCTCCCCACTTTGGAAGATGTAAGTATACAAGCTTTCTTCCTAGTACAACCATTGCACACCAAAAGGCACCCCTTAGGTTGGTTAGCTCTACCCCACAGCCTGTAGACTTTTCCTTTGGATTTATAAATCTAAGATAGGACTAAGCTGATATTTTCCCCTTCTTAGTGGATCCATCGCACACTGACAGAGTCCATCTAAATTAAAATAAAATTAATCTTGACTATTTTTGAGTTGATGTAAATTCATAGTGGCATTCACTTAATAGTCACCCTAGGTCGGGTTTGATTTGTTGTGCTATCAACTGATCACCCCAATGGTTCCCTGTTTAGAAGGATGTAAGTCTACAAGCTTTCTTCCTAACTTGACCATTGCACACCAAAAGGCAACCTTTAGGTTGGATAGCCCTACCTTGTGGCCGGTAGACTATCCCTTTGAATTTGTAAACCTGAGATAGGCCAAGGCTGATATAAGCTCCTTCTTAGTAATCCATCGCACACCGATAGGGTCCATAAATTTAAACCTCAGATATCATCCCTAGTGGATACTTCCTCGATGAATCTTCAAGTTCAAATCCACTGTTATCCCCAATGAGTACTCCCCCAAGCAAACCAAAGAAATCCATAAGTCAAATCCACCTTATTCTCCAATAAATATGCCCTTAAGTTAAAACTACCATCCGTAGTGGAGCCCAAAACCAAATCAAATCAAATTCTTATCCCTTCCAAACAAATCCAAACCTACTTCCCTAGTGGAAGGTTCATGCACCTATCCCCGATGAATTATAAATCCTAATCCCTAGCGGATCTTCTTTCCCCAAATCATATATATATATAATCAAACTCAAATCCTTATCCTCTGTGGATAACCCGAACCTGCTTCCTTAGTGGAAGGTTCGTATACTCAATCCCTTAGCGAATTACTTCTTCATATCTTATGCCCATAGCATAAGTTTAGTTGTGTTGCACTAAGATCATGATTCTATCTACATCTTGGGTTTAGAGAAAGCTCACTTACATTAGCGCTTGCGATCCTTTGGATGCTGTTAATCATCTCGGCAACACTAATACGTGCAGTATGCCTTATCAGTTACACCACACTTATTAGGGGTCCCTTTGTTGACCTCGCTTTTGGAGTGAGTTCTCAACCTCCTAATCATAGAATTAGGACTCTTATAGACACTAAGAGCTCCTTAGTTCTAAGACACTTCTAGTGATTAGGTTAAGACTTAACCTGAGCCTAGAGACTTAGAAGGGTTAGCCATAAGGATAGCTTATGTCTTAGGGATTTAAGGAAACTTGCCTACCCTATGGCCTAAACCCAACCTATGTTTTCCCTCTCAAACCAAACCTAAAATTCATACCAAATTCAAACTAAATCTCTAAGTTCACAATCAATTCCATAATCAAATCCAAGCTCAAAATTCCCCATAAACTTCATGATTGAATTCCATAGCCTTAACCTTAACTAAACCCAATTCCAATCCAATTCAATTGATTTTCTCAAAGACTAATTCAATCACTCAATTATTTATCAAATCCAAATCCAAACTAAATTTTAAATGATTGGAACCCAAAATCAAATCCAAGTCCACATTTTCCTCTTAAGCTATATGGACCTACCTCCATAAACTTAATCAAATATTAACCCAAATAAACCCAAAATCAATTGATATTTTTATAAATAAATTATTCCTTCATTTATATTCATAAATATAAATGAAACCCACCTTTCATTGACCAAAAATAAATCAAACTAAATTGGTTTAGCCTTCTTAGATCTTTTGACCTACATCCATAAGCTTGGTCAAATTTGCTTCAAATCACTCCAAACTCGAGTGATTTTCTCATGAATCATTTATACCTTCATTTATTAGCCAAATCCACCTAAATCCATTAAAACCAAATAGATTTTTCTATTGAATCAATCATTCCTTCAATAAACTAGCCAAATATAAATGAAACTACAACCATAAAACCAAACTCAAGTCAAATCAAGTCAATCCCAAGTTAACCCTTTGAACTTGAAAATTTTAAGTGAGCTAAAATCCATTAGACTCTAAATTGATTATAGTTAGATTTATATTTCGATCCTTGTTGAACTCACTTTTTAAGTGAGTTCTAAACTTCCACATCATAGATCTAGGGCTCTTGTAGACATTAAGAGCTCCTTAGTCTTAAGACACTTCTAGTAATTAAGTGAACACTTAACCTAAGCCTAGAGACTTAGAAGAGTTAGCTACTGGAATAAGTTATGCCCTAGGGACTTAAGAAGACTTGCCTACCCTATAGCCTAAACCCAATCCATAATTTCCTTCTCAAAACAAACCTCAAATTCATACCAAACCAAAACCAAATTCGCAAGACTCATAATCAATCTCATGATCAAATTCAAGCTCAAAATTTCTCCATAAAATCTCATGATTGAATTCAGAACCCTTTCTAAGACCTTTGATTTCATCCTATAGATTTAGCCTTAACCAAATTCAAATCAATCCCAATTCATTTGAAATTTTCAAATATCGATTCAATCTTTCAATCAAACTATCAAATTCCAATTTAAATCCAACTTCAAATGAGCCAATCCCAATGATCAAAACTAAATCCAAACTCAACCAAATTTTCTTCTAGGTCCTTTTGACCTTCCTCCATGAGCTTGGTCAAATTTGCTTCCAAATCCCTCCAAACTCAAGTGATTTTCTCATGAATCATTTATATCTTTATTTATATTCCCAAATATGAATGAAATATAAATTCAAATAACCAAAACCAAATCCAAAATCAACCAAAATCCAATTTATACTCTTTAAGCCAATTCTTTGAACTTGGCCAAATCCTATCCAAATCAAATCAAAACCAATATATTTTCTCTTGAATCAATCATTCCTTTAATCATCTATCCAATTATAAATGAAATCTACAATCATCAAGCCAAATCAAAATCAACTCAAGTCAAACCCAACCTAGCCCATTTGACTTGAACGATTCAAATGAGCCAAAACTCATTTGAACCCAAACCAATTGTAATTGAATTTATAAACTTGGTCGGGTTAAGTCACATGTTATAATATTGAAGAAGGTTAAAGCATATTTCTAAGTCAGAAATATGTTGTAATCTTTCAAGCTTCTTACTAACATATCATCCACATATACCTCCATTGTACGGCCTAATAGTCTTTAAAAACTTTATTCATAAGGCATTGATAGTTAGCACTAGCATTTTTTAACCCAAACGGCATAACTTGGTAACAGTATAAACCTTTATATATTTAAAATGTTGTAGTTTCTTCATCCGTTGGGTCCAATTTTATTTGATTATAACCTGAGTAAGCATCCAAAAAATTGAGCATTTGATGTCCAGACATAGATCAACCAATTGATCAATTCGAGGAAGAGGAAAATTATCTTTCGGGCAAGTTTTATTGAGGTCACTGTAATCAATACACATTCTCCATGTTCCGTTTATTTTCTTAACCATGACAATATTTGCTAGCCATGTAGGGTAATATACCTCTAGTATGAATCCCACTTCTAGAAGCTTGTTAACTTCTTGCTCAATAGCCTGGAGGCGATCAGGTGCAAAACTTCGCTTCTTCTGGATGATCGGTTTGAATGTCGGATCAATCTTGAAGGAGTGCATGATCACATTGGGGTTGACCCCCGGCATGTCCGTCGGACTCTAAGCAAAGATGTCTTGATTTCTGCGCAAGAAGTCTATGTATTTTTTTCCTTTGTTCATCCGAGCGATTCAACACCTTGTAATGATTGGTCGTCTAATAATGCAACAGAGAGCAAGTCTTCTACATGGGAAGCTTTCCGGGGTACTCCTTCATCTTGAAAATTAAAATCTTGATCTTTGAAGGCTCGGAAAGATGTGGTTGAGCTTATTTGAGGTAGCATGATTATCTATTGATTTCCACGCACCACTCTCGAGGGTTTGAAATTTCATCTTGAGATGAGATACTGAAGTGACTACACCGAAAATTGATTGGAGGGGCCTTCCAAAGATAGCGGTATATGATGAATCTAACTTGACCATCATGAATTGGATTAAATGAGTCACTTGTCGAGGAAATTCACCAAGGACAACAGGAAGGGTGATTGTCCCCTCTACTTGCACAGCACGATTATCAAACCCGTATAATGGTCTTGCTGCGGGTTAGAGCTTTTCTCTAACCAGGCCCATGCTAAGAAATGTGGAGTAAAACAAGACATCAACAGAACTCCCATTGTCAATCAAAGTTCTCTTAAACTGATCCCTACGCTGATGACAAGTGGATCTTGATGAGAAACATGGCTCCTTCTAAGTCCGAGTCATTAAAAGTGATGGAATGATCAATATGAGACTTCTTTAACTCGACTCTTGAGATGGTAATGAGAACTTGATTAGATAGTATTGGTCCTCTCTTGCGATTGTTTCAATTTCCCAATTGTTTGATGATTATTTTGTTATTTTTGTTATTTATCGTCGTTGCCCCGGTTGGAGGTATGTTTGTTTGATTTGATTGATTTTTCACAAATTGACGTAGATATCCTTGTTGAATGAGCCTTTCGATTTCTTCTTTGAGTTGTTTGCATGCCTTAGTAGTATGTCCACGACTTCGATGGAAGTGAATATTGCTCGATTTTTTGAATTTGGTTTGGATGCGCCACTTGATGTTTTCTTCATCTCGAATAGTCGAGGTTGACATGAGGCGTGTTGGTGTATTCCTTTTACGGTCGTGGTTTCACGTCGTTGATATGGGGTCATGGAGGGTCGTGTGGTTGCCTTGTTGCTTCTTTTTGATGGATCGGTCTCGCATTCCACAGCTCTTACATTTTCCTGTAGATTGTTCAAATTATTTATGATAGGCATTAATAGCCTTATCGACAGAGATTTGTGCTTCCACACGATGAACTAAGTCGGCATATGAGCGGACCGTGTCTCTACATTAGTGTGAGTAAAAGGCCTTGACGAGTTCTCCAAGGAAAACTCATCTTAATAGTTGAGTCTCCATGTATTTGGCGAGCTTAAGGAGAACCTCTGGAAGTATTTCTTAAGTGATTTACTCTCTCATTAAATGAATGAGAGATGGGAGGAATATTTAATGATCTCATGTTTGCAATGAAGCTGTTCCATAAAATCTTGGCGAGTTCATCAAAAGTAGCGATGGATCCCCTTGGAAGGGAGTACCAAGTCGAGCTTGCCCTTGAGGGTAGCGGAAAGACAAAGCAGTGTGTTAGGAGCTCGTTGGATATGCATGATAATCCTATAATGGTTGATGTATTCATGTGGGTCAGTCGCCCCATCATAGGAATCAATGCTCAGAAGCTTGATACCCACGGGAATAGGATGTTGAAGAATATCTTCAAAGGTGAGGATTCCTCATAGCGCGGTGAGGGGAAGATGATTTCTATCTTGAAGGTGAAATTCATCTTGCATTAAGCGTGTCGTACATTATAACAGTGGGGTCAGCGGGGCGAGAATGTCAAGCTACCGGCAATAATTGGTGGATTAGCGGTCGGTTGGTACGTGATGGATGAGTAAGCTAGCGATGTCGAAGATCAACATCACAGTCTCTACGCGAAGGAACTTTAGTGTCAAGGAGATTAGCATTTTGACCTCCCACGGCTAACAATCAATCTTGGGGGAGATGTGTTTGCCGCGGTAGTGGCTATTGTGTTCCTTGCAAAAGTCGGATCATCTCATTTTGAGACTCTTCTATTCGGCGGACACGATCTTCTAAAGAGATTCCTATCGCCTTCACCGGTCACACTATCGAGGGGAGTGAAGCTTGGCATCCTTGGTTCAAGGATTGGTTTCGAGAGTGACGGGAGTTGGAGCGGGAGGCTCCGTTGTTACGAGTGTTGCGCCTATTGGCCATAACAAGGGTGTTCACAGAAATTATGATTGAAGGGTTCTTTTTCCACAAACGACGCCAAACTGTTGCGTGCTAGAAAACCAGTTGTGGTGGAGTGAAAGTTTACGCCTTAGCCTTGTTATAAAATCCAGCACACACACAGATATTTAAAGAGTGAATGAGAAAACTCCAGAAATTTTTACGTGAAAAAACCTCAAAAAGAGGGAAAAAATCACGGGACCTAGCCCAACAAAAATCTTCCACTATGTATCTGTTTCAGAGTACAAAATTTTCCCGATAACGGATTACAGAATTGTATATGAGAAGAACAACAACTATGTAGTCGCGTTCAAGTGGTAACGATTCTTGGTGGTAGCGATGATGGTGAACAACGAGGGACATCGGACGATGAAGGTCATCATGGCGGAGACGGCAAGATTGACTCTGAGAGGATCGGTGGTGGTTGTGACCGTCAGTGGTGGCAATTGTGCTTAGAGGATCTTCAAGCTTTAGAGCTCTATCTCCTCTCTCTTGCTTGGGATCCCTCATATGAGGAATGAGGCTATTTATAGATTGGAGGAGTGGCGTCTCGTAAATACATGCAAAATCGAACCACTCCACTTCATTTGGGCTCGAATGATTCCTTTGATCATTTGATGTATTTTAAGTATTTGAATGCTCAAATGATCATTATGAGATCTTGGGCTTGTTAGATTCGACTTTTCAAGGCGCGATTTGATAAACACTCCATGCTTAAGCTATTTATGGATTTAAGCGATATCCCAAAGTTTCAAATGATATTTTAAGTCTTTGATCTCGTTTATTTGAGGATCAACTTGCTTTTGAATCAAGATTTGCTTTTGTAGTAGAATTTTTAGGTGTCATTTCAAGCCCTATTGACCAAATCGATTTGCAAATTCATTATGCTTCCTGCTTAGAGATCTTACTTCTCTTGTCTATTTAATTAATTCCCTAAGAACACTTAATTTTGTTGGGGTAAAATTGTTTCACTTTTTCATATTTCTGATTGCCATATTATGTCATTAGTGATACATTAGTAATTAATTTTGTCATTTACATATAAAATAGTTTAGCGTTACAATCACATACACACACACACACACACACACACATATATATATATATATATATATATATATATATATATATATATATATATATATATATATATATATATATATATATATATATATATATATATATATATATATATATATATATATATATATATATATATATAAGGATTTATAATAAAAGTACAGCATGTTTAAATTTCATTTTTTTTCTTAACCATCAAAAGGTGTGGCAATTCTTTATCGATTTTGAAAATATGTTGATATTATAAACAAAAATATTATGTCAATTATACAATTTTTCATAAAATCAATTCATCGATTGATGTTCGAAAATTTTATTTTCAAAAAAATAGTTTGGTACATTCAAAGAAATACATCTCTTATTATATTTTTTTGTTAATAATGTCTTCAAGTAACAAACTGAATTATGCATTCAAATTGGATTAATATGATTAAATCATTGATCATTTATAAAATATTTATGGTGAAATTAGTTTATGATTTTTTTTTAATCCTTAAGATTTAGTGTCAGTTTTGTAAATAAAATCATTGACCATTTTCTTAGCTAGTTTTGCTAAGTAGTCGTCTTTACTGTTCTCGGAGGCAGGCCCTTCGGTCGCAGTTTGTAGTGGGTTTTTTTGGTTGGAGCGGCTGTAAAATGCGGCAAAATGGGCGGGTGGACTTGGCGTGAGCGGAGGAAATCATTGAAAATCCAGACAGGGGAGAATTTACCTTTTTTTCTTACTTCTAAGGGGAGAGAGAGAGAGCAGGAGAGAGAAAAGAGTGGGAGTAATGAGGAGGGGGAAGTTGTAGAATGAGAAAGTGTGGAAAAAATCAGGAAAAAAAATGGGGGGAGTTGCTATTCAATTTTTTTTCTATTTTCTTTTTTATTTCTTTTTTTTTTAGAAAACTGAAAATTGGTGGAAATGGAGGGTAATTTGGGGATTTTTAAATAATTTAAAATTTATTAAATAATTTTAAAGTGAATTTCGTGCCAATAAATCACATATATATATATCAATTTAGGTAATTCCATCGTTAACCCAATGGCGCTTTACAATTGGAGTTTGTTTGTTGGTCGGCCAAATTGAGCGTTTATCAAAATGCGCGTCGTTGCCTTCGATCGCTCGATTTTCATGAAGACTCGTCCGAATTGAGTGCGAACATCTTATTAGATAGATCCGGCATTTCGAAGTCAATGGATGGTATGATTAATTTCACGAACGGAGGTCGTTTGATCCTCGTCGGCACCTCCTGACGCGATATACGTGCAGATGCGTTGACGACTCGAGCGCTTGATCGGTTGATCATCAAGTCATGCAATATTTATATCCTGGCCAATTTCAATGTTTTGAATGCGATGGAGAAGTCTATTAGTCAATCGGAAGTCATTTTGACTATTTTCGATGACGTTTAGTGCATTTTAGCTCAATTTTGCTTCGCCAATTCCGTCGAGTTAGACATGTAGCGACTTTGACTTTGTGGAACACATATGGAGGTCAGATCTTGTAGAGTACATTTTAGAAAATTGAAATTCTTATAATTTGTTGGTGCATTTAAAATACGTGTATTTAAAATACACTTTTAGTTTACTTCTAATACATTTGGAAATACACTCTAACTTAGACAAGCTGGTCATGCTCTTCTCTCACTATCAATTGCTTTTGGCCTATTACCATTCATCATTGTCATTTGCCACTTAATGCCGCCTATTACTCTCAGCTCCTCACACTAGCTACTTTCAATCACATCTATCATCACTAATAATACTATTTTACTTAATCAAAATAAAAAAAAAAATTTATATTTATAGAATTTTAAATAAAATGATAACATAGAATATTTTCATTTTATATGTATTGCATCCTTTTAATATTCTGTTAAAAAAGTATGTATCGGATCTGATAAGTTGATGATGAATGATGATCGATGATTTAGTTGATCCCCTAATGAAATCATAATTAATAAATAACATATAGCTTTGTTTTTTTGGGGGTTTTTATAACTTTTTCTACCAATTCCATACGGCGAGTCGATTGCGATCGATCGATTACCGACGGAGTTCAATTAATCTATCCAGTCCCCACCTGTTGGTCACTCCTCCTGCTCCTCCATCAAATTAATATTTCTTAATTTTGCACTTTTCTATTCTCAATTTCTTGATATTTTAGAAACGGATGTTTGGTTCATATATATATATATATATATATGGTATGACTTACGAAAATTTTATTAGTAAACACGAATCTTGATGCCGAAACAATGATTACAATCAAGAATAATCGAGATCAAACGCTTATTATCAATCGACTCTTAAACATGAAGTGTTTATAGTCAAATTGAGCGTCTTGACGAGCCGAATCTAACAAGCCCAATATCTCATAATTCCGACTTCGTTTGAGCATTCAAATACTTCAAATATATCAAATGATCAAAGGAACCATTCTGAGCTGTCCGATGAAGTGGAGTGGTTCGGATTTTACATGTATTTATAGAGACGTCACTCCTACAATCTATAAATAGCCCCTCATTTCTTATATGAAGGGGCCAAACAAGAGAGAGGAGAGAGCTTTAAAGCTTGAAAATCCTCCAAACACAATGTCATACCCCATTTGTCAACCACGCCAGCCGCCGTGATCCTCAATCGTCAATCTCAATTGGTCTCCATCATGTGGCGACTTTCATCGTCGGTGGCATTCACTATTCACCATCATCCTACCACTAGCATACACACGTGACTATATGGTTGTTGTATGATTTTGGGATTCCCATTGTCATATCATATATCTGATTATGTAATCCCGTTATCAGGAAAACTTATACTCTAAAATAAATATATAGTGGAACCTGTTTACTGGGCTAGGCCCCGTAGTTTTTCCCTCTTTTCGAGGTTTTCCATATTAAAATTTCTGGAGTTTTCTTGTTCACTCTTTAAATACCTGTGTGTGTGCTGGATTTCGCAACAAGGCTAAAGCGTAAACTTTTACTCTACCGCAACTGGTTTTCTAGCACGCAATAGTTTGATGCCGTTTGTGGGAACTGATTCCCATTATTTCATCTTATATGGTGATCAAGTTTTCCAACAAGATTAAAACTACTATCGAGGTGGAGCATCTCAAGCTTTTAAGGAGCGCAAGCAAAGAATGAAGATTCATCAAACTTAATTCCTTCATATTTTGTCGGAAACTAGGGGGAAACTCTTAATCTCAAAAGATTATCCAAATCGATATTCTGGATATCTAATTGATTATTAGTTCGAGAAGCAACTCAGTAATACCAATGAGAAAGACAAAGGTCAAGGAGCAACTTTGGCTACAAGCTCAAACAAATATTTTGATTTGACTCATTCCACACAGGTTAATGTCATCGAGCGAATACTTTGACAAGCAACCTCGGATAGGTCAAAAATCCTCAGTGGATTCAATTTGATCTCTTACATAGTTAACGTCAGAGACTCGACAAACAACCTCGGATAGATCAAAACTTCGCACCTACTCCATGCAGGTTAACGTCATCAAACAAAGACTCTGACAAACAACCTAGGATAGGTCAAAAGGTCATTGGTGGATCTCTCATGACCTCTTCCATATAGGTTAACGTCATCGGGTAACACTCTGACAAACAACCTCGGATGGTTCAAAAATTCTTAGTGGATTCAATTCGATCTCTTCCATATAGGTTAACGTCATCAGGTAACACTCTGACAAGCAACCTCGGATATGTCAAAATCTGATTGATTCGATCTCTTCCATACATGTTGCGTCATTAGCAAAGACTCGATAAATAATCTGGATAGATCAAAACTGCTTTACCATGCAGGTTAATGTCATCGAGCAAAGACTCTGACAAACAACCTCGTATATGTCAAAAATTCTCAGCGGATTCAATTCGACCTCTTCCATACAGGTTAACGTCATCGAGCAAAGACTCTGACAAACAACCTAGGATAGGTCAAAATGTCCTTGGTGAACCTCCCGCGATCTCTTCCATATAGGTTAACGTCATCGGGTAACACTCTAACAAACAACCTCGGATGGGTCAAAAATTCTTAGCGGATTCAATTCGACCTCTTCCATACAGGTTAACGTCATCAGGTAACACTCTGACAAACAACCTCGGATGGGTCAAAAATTCTCAGCGGATTCAATATAACCTCTTCCATATATGTTAATGTCATCACTCTGACAAACAACCTAGGATAGGTCAAAAGGTCCTTGGTGGACTTCCCACGGCCTCTTCCACACAGGTTAACGTCATCGGGTAACACTCTGACAAACAACCTCGGATGGGTCAAAATTTTCAGCGGATTCAATTCAACCTCTTCCATACAGGTTAATGTCATCACTCTGACAAACAACCTAGGATAGGTCAAAAGGTCCTTGATGGACTTCCCACGCCTCTTCCATACAGGTTAACGTCATCGGGTAACACTCTGACAAACAACCTCGGATGGGTCTAAAATTTTAAGAGGATTCAATTCAACCTCTTCCATACAGGTTAACATCATCACTCTGACAAACAACCTAGGATAGGTCAAAAGGTCCTTGGTGGACTTCTCACGGCCTCTTCCACACAGGTTAACGTCATCGGGTAACACTCTGACAAACAACCTCGGATAGGTCAAAATTCTCAACGGATTCAATTCGACCTCTTCCATACAGGTTAACGTCATCGAAGTCACCGACAAACAACCGGATAGGTAAAAAATCCTCAGCGGATTTCATTCGAGCCTCTTCCATATAGGTTAACGTCATCGGTAACTCGACAAACAACCTCGGATAAGTCAAAATCCTCAACGTATTCACTCTTCAATACAGTTAGCGTCGTAAAATCGACAAACAACCCGGATAGGTCGAAAAAGCGACATCAGGCAATCTCATCGGTCACCAAGATCGTCCTCATCGGTATTCTGCGTCTGGTATGCTCGTCATCTGATGCGCCCGGTTGCTTTACCGACCACCCGTCGCGCCACCGTCTGTATCGTCTGGTCACTCCAGACCATCGCTGATAATCTCCGGTCGTCCCCATCGTCGCCGGTCATCCACGATTCAACACGGTCGCCATGCTGTGCCGATTACGACACCCCCATCGGTAACCACCGTCCCGGTCGCAGCCTCCGACCATCGCGGCAATCTCCGTTGGTCACCCACCATATCGCGTCATCCCGCTTACTGCGGTTGCTGCCATCATTCTGCTGATTCTATGCGACCACCCCATCGCCAACCACTGCCGTCGGTCGCCGACCACCTTCATGCGGTCACCGTGTGACAATCCAGTATCCACGGTTACCACCATCGTCGCTGGTTATCCTCGCCGATCACCGTCGCCGGTCACCGCCGCCGACCACCGACGTTGGCCACCATCGTTGGGCATCGCCGTCAACCCCCGTCTTCGGTTATTGTCATCGATGATCGCTTCCAAACCCAGTCGGTCCGACAATGGCAGTCAACGCCTCTTTCGAGGAAAAATCGGAGCCTCGCCGTATGAACTACGAGCCCCAAACCTCCGGCGGTCGAACAAGGCGGTCAACGCCTCTATCGAGGGAATATCGAGGGAAACGGAGCTCGTAGATGAACTACGGGCCTTGATCGCCTCAAACCCGGTCGGTCCGGACAGTCACGCCTCTTCGAGGAAAATCGGCTCGTGGATGAACTACGGGTCTTGATAAACTCGGCACTGTCCGAAGCGATTAACGCTCTTTCGAGGGAAAACCAAAGCCTCACAGTATGAGCTACTGATCGCTCGAATGACCCTCACCTAAGAAATATTAGAAATATTGGAGAAGAATGCCTCCCCTTGACCCTAAGGGGTTTTATAGACCCATATAATTAAATGTTGATAAGTTTGTAAATGATTAGCCCTATTGACCAAATCGATTTCGTGCAAATTCATTATGCTTCCCTGCTTCCCTGATCTATTTAATTAATTCCTTAAGAACACTTAATTTTGGGGCTAAAATTGTTTCAATTTTTCATATTTCTAGTGCCAATTATGTCATTAGTGATACATTAGTAATTAATTTTGTCATTTACATATAAAATAGTTTAGCGTTACAATCACATATATATATATATATATATATATATATATATATATATATATATATATATATATATATATATATATATATATATATGTGTGTGTGTGTGTGTGTGTGTGTGTTAATTCCTTTTTACTGATTGGTTTAGTAAAATTATCTTATTTTAATATTGTTTAACTTTTTAATAAAAAATAATATTTAATATTTTATGCATTTTATATTTTTTAATATGGAAATTATTATTATATGAGCTTTTAATTCTTATTAATTTTATATATATATATATATATATATATATATATATATATATATATATATATATATATATATATAATTTATTCATAATACTATTGTACTTCAAAAATATAATATCACAAAAGGATTTATAATAAGTACAACATGTTTAAATTTCATTTTTTTTTTCTTAACCATTAAAAGGTGTGGCAATTCTTTATCGATTTTGTGAATATATTGATAATATAAATAAAAATATTATGTCAATTATGTAATTTTTCATAAAATCAATTCATCGATTGATGTTGAAAATTTTATTTTCAAAAAATAGTTTGATACATTCAAAGAAATACTCTGTTATTATGTTTTTTTTTTTTGTTAATAATAATGTCTTCAAGTAACAAACTGAATTATGCATTCAAATTGGATTAATATGATTAAATCATTGATCATTTATAAAATATTTATGGTAAAATTAGTTTATGATTTTTTTTTAATCTTTAAGATTTAGTGTCAGTTTTGTAAATAATATATATATATATATATAAAAACAAACACTGCATGACAAATCAAAGTTACACTGCAAATAGAAATTTAGATCAATCTTTGAACAAATCCTTTAATTAAAATTCAAATTTATTATTAAAAAGCAATTCTAACATGTAATCAGAATAATAACTAATAGATCCAAATAGAAGGCCCAAATAATAAGAAACCAAAGCAAGTCTATCAGAGCCCAAGAAGACTAACGCTAAGAAGGCCCAAATAACAATTTCTTTATATATATATATATATATATATATATATTATTTCTTCTTATTTTTTACATAATATTTGTCAATCAAACTATTTCAAGTGATTACTGATAGCAATTTCATTAGACTTATTCTTTTTATGAAATGTTTGACTTCTTATTTTTTAACAATAATCTCCGATCTAAAATTCTAAAGGAGTAGGATTCCCAAAATCAGTTAGGGGCAAAATATAGTTTTTATTAGATTTTCAATTATAATAATTTTAAATATTTTGAGATAAATATAATATGAGTTTTAATTGATTATTTATATATTATACTTATCTCAAAATAAATTTAACATCCTTGAGATCAATACAATCCGTTTTAAATTACATTGGATACTAAATATTTTCATATTAGATAGAAATTAATATTAACAATGATATGACACCAAAAATTCTACTAAGCGAACATTGGCGTTAAAAGCAAAGCAAGTTGGCGGTGAAATCAAGAACTTAAAATATCATTGGAAACTTTGGATATCAGTTAAACCCCTAAAAGCTTTCAAATATGGAGTGTTTATAGTATCAGTCTCGTGGTGATCTAACAAGTCCAAGATCTCAAAATTCTGACCTCATTTGAGCATTCAAATATTTAAAATACATCAAATGATCAAAGGGATCATTTTGAGCCATCCAATGAAGTGGAGTAGTACGGGTTTTGCATGTATTTACAGAGACGTCACTCCGCCAATCTATAAATAGTCATCATTCATCATATGAGGGGAGCCCAGAGAGAGAGAGGGAGAGCCCTAAAGCTTGAAGATCCTCGCATAATCGTGCCACCACTCGGAGGTCGTCGCCGCCATGGCCGTCGGCGCCGCCGATCCTCGTGTCAACCTCTGCGGTCTCCATCATGATGACCTTCATCGTTGGTCATTGTTCGTTGTTATCATCATTATCACTAGCAATTGTTACCACGAGCGTGACTACATAGTCGTTGTTCCTTTCTTATACAATTCAGTAATCGTTATCGGGAAGATTTTGTACTCAAAGGATACATAGTGGAAGCTTTTCTTGGGCTAGGCCAGTGGGTTTTCCCTCTTTTGAGGTTTTCATGTGAAAATTTCTAGAGTTTTCTTGTTCACTCTTTAAATACCTATGTGTGTCTTTGGATTTCTAAGCGTCTTTACTTCTACCATGGTTTTCTAACGCAATGATTTGGCGCGTCGTGGGAAGAGAACCCATCAATCACACACGCATGCATTATGGCCAATAGATGATACGTCCTGATGGAGCCTCCTCAACTCCTCACTCAAAATCAATCCTTGAACCAAGTTGCCACCGAACAATCAAGTAGAAGGCCCAAATAATAAGAAACCAAAGGGTATTGCGCCTATTGAGCTATGCAGCATTGTGATGGGTATTGCGCCTATTGGCCATAATGTGGGTGTTCACAGAAATTGTGATTGATGGGTTCTCTTCCACAAGTTACCCATCAATCACAATTTCTAGCACGCAACAGTTTGGCGCCGTCATGGGAAGAGAACCCATCAATCACAATTTCTGTGAACACCCGCATTATGGCCAATAGGCGCAATACCCGTCACAATGGAGCCTCCCGCTCCAACTCCCGTCACTCTCAAAATCAATCCTTAACCAAGGATGCCAAGCCACTCCCCACAATAGCGTGACCATGATGAAGGTGCGATAGGGATCTCTTTAGAAGAACGTGTCCGCCGAATGAAAGAGTCTCAAAATGAGATGATCCGACTTTTGAGAGAAACACAACAGCCATTACCACGGCAAACACACCTCCCCCAAGATCGATATTTAGCCGCGGGAGGTCAAAATGTCAATTTCCTTAACAATGAAGTTCCTCTCGGCCGTGATCGCGATCTCGCCGAGTTAGTTCTACATCCATCCGCGTGCGGCTCAGCATGCTAATCCACCAATTATTCTTTGGTAGCTTGACACATTCGTCTGTTGACCCCACTTTCGTCATGTTATATGCTCGTGCGAATTAAGATGCTTAATTTAGGCAATTTCACCTTCAATATAAATCATCTTCCCCTCACGTATGAGGAATTCTCACCTTTAGGCGAGTTATATTTTAACATCTATTCAGTGAGTTTCAAGCTTAGAGCATTGATTCCTATGATGGGGCGACTCACGTCATGAACACATTGACCATTCACGGGTATCATGCATATCAGCGAGCTCTGACGATGTGTCTTGCTGTCGGGGTCTTTCGTTACCCTCAGCAAGCTCGACTTGGTTCTAATCCTTCCAAGGGGATCCATCTACCTTTGACGAACTCCAAAATTTTTGTGGAAGCTTCATTGAGAGGATCATTAAAGATTCCTCCCATCTCTCCTACATTCGTCAGAATGAGGGTGAATCACTTAAGGAATACTTCCAGAGGTTCTCCTTAGAAGCTCGTCAAATACCTAGAGTAGACCCTGAACTATTAAGAGGAGTTTTCCTTGGAGGACTCCGTCTAGGGCCTTTTTACTCATCACTAATGCGAGATACGGTCCGCTCATATGTCGACTTGGTTTATCGTGTGGAAGCATAAATCTCTACTGATGAGGCTATTACTGCCCATCGCAAATAATTTGAGTAATCTACAGGAAAATGTAAAAGCACCCTAGGGAATGCTGACTCTATCAAAAGAAGCAACAAGGCAGTCGTGATCTCCCTCCACGACCCCCATATCAACGACGTGAACCACGACCCGAAAAGGAATACACGCCGCTGAATATATCTTATGTTAACCTCTTAATGGCTATTAGAGATGAAGAAAATATCAAGTGGCCGCATCCACTGAAACCAAATTCAGGAAATCATAAGCAATATTGTCATTTCCATCGAAGTCGTGGACATACTACTGAGGCATGCAAACAACTCAAAGAAGAAATTGTGAGGCTCATTCAGCAATGATATATACGTCGATTTATGAAGAATCAATCGACTCAAATAAACATGCATCCAATTGGGGGGCAACCAGGACAATCATCACAAAAATAACAAAACAATCATCAAACAGTTGGAGAAATTAAAACAATCACAGGAGGACCAATACTATCTAATCAAGTTCTCATTACCATCTCTAAAGAGTCGGAGTTAAAGAAGTCTCATACTGATCATTCCATCACTTTTAATGACTTGGACTTAGAAGGAGTATATGTTCCTAATCAAGATCCACTTGCATCAACGCAGGGATCGGTGACCCATGCTATAATGTTAAGAGAATTTTGATTGACAATGGGAGTTTTGTTGATGTCTTATTTTACTCCACATTTCTTAACATACCCTGGTTAGGGAAAAGCTCCAACCAATACCATTGGGTTTGATAATCGCCTCACAGTAGAGGGGACAATCACCCTTCGTATCCTTGGTGAATTTCATAATTGGCTCATTTAATCCAATTCATGGTGGTCAAGTATTCAGATATAACATTATCTTTGGAAGGCCCTCCAATCAATTTTTAGTGCGTCAAGATCTCATCTTAAGATGAAATTTCCAACCCAGGAGTTGGAGTGGGTGGAAATCAACGATAAAGACAATCATGTTATCTCGACAAGCTTCGCTCTTCTATGACCTTCAGATCAAAGATTTTAATTTTGAGATGAAGAAGTACCCTAAAAGCTTCGCCTATAGAAGACTTGCTCTCTGTTGCATTATCAGATGACCAACCACTACGAATAGTGCAAGTGGGATCTTTGCTCTCAGACGAACAAAGAAAAAATACACATACTTCTTACGCAGAAATCAAAACATCTTTGCTTAGAGTCCGACAGATATGCCGGGGGTAGACCCCAATGTAATCATGCACTCCCTCAAGATTGATCCAACATTCAAACCAATCATCCAAAAGAAGCAGAGTTTTGCACCGATCGCCTCCGACAACAAGAAGTTAACAAGCTTATAGAAGCAGGATTCATACGAGAGGTACATTACCCTACATGGCTAGCAAATGTTGTCATGGTTAAGAAAATAAATGGAACATGGAGAATGTGTAGTGATTACACTGACCTTAATAAGGCTTGCCCGAAAGATAGTTTTCTCTTCCTCAAATTGATCAATTGGTTGATGCTACGTCTGGACATCAAATGCTCAATTTTTTGGATGCTTACTCTGGTTACAACTAAATAAAAATGAACCCAATGGATGAAGAAGCTACAGCATTTCAAACATATAAATGTTATACTGTTACCAAGTTATGACATTTGAATTAAAAAATGCTGGTGCTACCTATCAACACCTTATGGATAAGGTTTTTAAAGACCTATTAGGCTGCACAATGGAGGTATATGTGGATGACATGTTAGTGAAAAGCTTGGAAGAAGCACAACATATTTCTGACTTAGAAATGTGCTTTAATCTTCTTCAACATTACAACATACGACTTAACCAAACCAAGTGTGCTTTTGGGGTTACGTTAGAAAAATTTCTTGGATTCATGGTAACCCACTGTGGGATAGAGGCCAACCCCGAGAAAATCAAAGCTCTCAAAGATATGATTCCTCTGAAGAATATCAAAGAAGTTCAACGTTTGAATAAACGAATTGTTGTTATCCCGCTTCCTAGCCCGTTCTGGGGATAAATACCTATCATTCTTTAAAATATTAAAGGGGGCTAAAAATAAAAATTTTCAATGTAATGAATGGGTTTGCTTTTAGTATTTAGCATCTCCACCCCTACTATCCAAGCCTATTCAATGAGAGATGTTATACTTATATCTCGCAGTCTCTTCCCACGCGATAAGCTCAATTTTAGTGTGAGAAGAAAGTGGGATACAAGACCAATTTATTATGTCAGCAAAATTCTCTATGATATAGAAAGTCGTTATCCACTTGTCGATAAGGTGGCTCTGGCTTTAGTTTTCTCAGGGTAAAAATTACATCCATACTTCCAAGCTCACACTATCATCGTTTACACTCATTTACCATTAAGGGTCATCCTACAGAAACTAAAAGCATCTGGGAGGTTAATCAAGTGGTTTGTAGATTTGGGAGAGTTTGATATAAATTTTCTACTACCCCGCTATAAAGTCTCAAGTACTCGCAGACTTTATAGTGGAATGCACTGCCCCAACTCCAGAGAAGCTATTTGCTACATGCTTTTCATCTCTTCAATGGACCCTCTATGTTGATGGAGCTTCAGGAAGTACTGGTGCTGGGACAAGAATCTTACTTATTTTCCCCCAACAGAATACCTCAGAGTATGGACTTCACTTAAAATTTCCTGCAACTAATAATATGGCTGAATATGAGGCTCTCATAGTAGGGTTGAGACTTGACATTAATCAAGCTCAAGACTTAGTGATCCACACCGACTCTCTCAACTTGTCCTCCCAAGTTGAGGGAAACTTTAGTACTCATAATCCTCACCACAATACCTCCACTTGGTGAAGTCTCTTCTTGCCCATTTCAAGACACATCAAATCATTCACATATCGCAAGAGAAGAATACTGAAGCCGACACTGCCAAGCTTCACCGCTATGAGATCTATTTAAGAGGCATGTTGAAGAAATACATTTTCCTAGTATCCAAGGGTCATGGTTAATTTAAGCAATTAATGAGATAAAGGAACATTCGGATGGACCCCATCCTATCTTTTCTACAAGAAGGAACCCTTCCAAGACCCCGCAACTGCCTCTCAAGACAAGCTTCAAACTTTACTATTATCGAGGTGAACTATACAAACGAGCTTTCTCCGACGGACTCAAATGCCTCTCACCTTCGTGAGGCCGACACGATTAAGAGGTTCACTCGGGGATATGTGAAGAACACCTGGAGGAAGGGCTAGCTTAAAATTATAAAGCAAGGGTTCTATTAGCCTACAATGAAAAATATGCCACAGTTCACAAAAAATGTGCAAGTTGTCACTCTAACCTCTCACATGCCGCATCTGAGCTCTCATCCCTTCAAAGCGTAGCCTTTTGCTCTGGGGAATTGATATCATGGGACCTTTTCGACATAGCATCGGCAACGAAAATTTATTATTTTTTAGTTGACTACTTCACTAAATGGGTGGAAGCCGAACCACTCACTAAAATCATAGAGGCAAATGCTAAACAATTTATTTGGAAAAATATAGTATGTCGATTCGATCTTCCTGCAAAGATCATCACTGACAACGGAACCCAATTTACTGGAAAAATCTTTACGTCCTTTTGCAAAGATCTTCACATTCGCCGTGATACGGTAGAGCACATCCTCAAACTAACGGCGATCAAGCTACCAACAGACTATACTCAAAGGACTAAAACACGTCGAGAAGGCCGGGGCAATGGGTTGATGAGCTTTCTAATGTTCTTTGGGCTTACCACACTATCACGACTCGAGGAGACACCATATAACTTGTGTTTCGCAAGAAGCTATTATACCGAGATATCGGGTTCCAAGTCCAAGAGTTCAATTATTCAATCATGATGGTAATGAAGAAAAACTCCGACACCACCTGGACCTACTCACCAAAACTTGTGACATGACCCTACTTCGGACTGCTTCCTATCAGCAAATGGTAGCTCATCACTTCAACAGAAGAGCAAAACCTCATCCTGTATTTGTCGGTGGCTTGGTCCTACGAAGTCTCGAAGCTGCAGGCAAAGACCCTCAACATAATAAACTCTCACCTCTTTGGGATGGCCCATATGTGGTTATAGCTGTGGTAAAGCCAGGAACATTCAAGCTCAAGGATCCAGAGGGAAAAACTTTACCTCAAACTTGGAACATTGAGAATCTCCAAAAATATTATCAGTAATTCCTACTACATAACTGTTGCAACTTTTATTTTGTCCCGTCTGTCATTTCATCTTCATGTAGCCAACCCCACTTAGTGGGATAAAGACTTGTTGTTGTCGTCATTTCCTCTTGAAACTCATATCCGTGTTAAAATCATCTTATGATTGTATCACCGAATTTATCAGAGTAATGAATTTATAGCTTTTTTCTTACAAGCTTGTTTCTTCTTCATTTAATCCTCCCACTTGAGAAATATACAACTCACGTTGTATCTCAATCGGGGCATAATCAATCCCAAGCGGACTTGATCGGACCTCTTCCATACGAAGTCAAGTAACACTTTGGCTGATACCTAGATAGGTCAAAAGGTCCTTGGTGGACATCCCGCGACCTCTTCCATACAGGTAAGAAGTCAAGTAACACTTTGGCTGATACCTAGGATAGGTCAAAAGGTCCTTGGTGGACATCCCGCAACCTCTTCCATACAGGTTAACGTCATCAAGTAACACTTTGGCAAACAACCTGGAATGATCACTCGGATTCAATTCAACCTCATCCGTATAGGTTGGCGTCGAATAATATTCGACCAACAACCCTAGGTAAAATAAAACAAGAGCGTATCATCTAAAAAAAATTCATTGACAGTATTAACATGATGATATAAGAAAGAATCAAGATTCTGATACACACTAATAATAATACATATAAAAAAAATGCATCCTCAAGTGATGCTACATCATATCACTTGGTGATATCAACATCTTCCTCACCACTAGGACATGCTCCCTTGGACTCACTCTCAACTCCTTCATCTCCTGAATCTGATGAAGAGTATTCAAACACTTGGCTGGGAGATAGATCCTCAACACTAGCTCCGTGATGCACTAAGCGGATTCCTTTTAGGAACCCTCGGATGAAGCCCTCCTCCAAACATTGGTGCTCCAAATCCTTCACTTTAGCATCAAGAATATGATTACGAGCTTCCTGAACATGGTCTTCGATTATACGATAATCCAGAGAGCTCTTAAAGTCTTCCACAGCCTTCAAGGAGATTTTATTTGCTTCCGCTTCTGACATTATATGCTCCTTCTCAGAAAGACGATCATGTAATGCTTTCTTCTCCAGTTCGAGAGCTCTCTTCTCCACTGCAAGTGCCTTGAGTCTTTTCTCTTTCTGGCAAGTCTCGGTCCTCACCTCAATCAGCTCATCACGAGTGCGCTCCACCTCCTGACACTGGAGAGAAAGAGAAGTTGACATATTCGCTAGCTCAGTTCTGCACCCGGTTAGCTGATCCTCCAAAGTTGCCACTTCTTTAGACTTAGCACTCATCTTTCGCTCATACTCGCCTACAGATATTTTACCTTCACAAATTCAGTATTTCACTCGTCTAAAGAGACACCCAAATGAGCCATCAGCCCTAATGTTTGAGTTACCTATAAAGAAAAAAAACCATCAAAAATATTACACAAAAGAAAAGAAGGAGGAAAAGAAGAAAAGAAGAAAGAAGGGAAGACAACGTACCAATTCATCTGCTCGTTGACACCTAATACATATGTGATTTAACACCTCTTCAAGAATGCGCTTAGAGAAATGAACTCCCCATCATGAGTTAAAAAGTAAACTCGGAGGTCAACCTAACATCTTCGTAGATATCTAACGTAGTCACTTCAGCGCATGTCCTCTTTTTCTTTAGGGAAGAAATATTGGCACCACCCTGATTTCATGATGGGCTTCTTGAAAGAATCCTATGAATATGAGGAGACCTTTCATCACCTTTACTTGACCTCTTTAGTGGAAAAGAATGAGATCTCCCTGCCTGGATGGAAAGGCCAACCTTGAACATTATATCTTCAACTATATATTTGCTAATGTGACGTAACTCATGCTGTAAGCTTTTTATATCAGGAACATTAAGAGTTGCCAAGATCTCATTCTCGAATCGAATGGATCGAAGGTCATTCAATCTTCCCATCTCTCAAGAAGGCCCCACTCATTTCTCACAAAAAAGAATCCAGTAGACCAATTTTTAGAAGGATCTCATGCTGAAAATTCTATCCAATTCTTTATAGTCCGATAAGAAACACGTCCCTGAGTATCACATGTGAATCTACACATTCGGCACAAGTATTTGATGTTCAAAGTAACATCACGCTCTCTAAAGAAGATAGTCAAACCAACGATGACCACTAAAGCTCGAAATGAAAATTGTGACAAAGCTATACCACATATTTTGAAGATCTCAATCAACTCGGGAGCCAAAGGGAATCGCAGTCCCGCACGAAGAATCATCTCTAAACAAGAAAGTACCCCGGAGGTGAGCTCGATGACTTTTAGCAATAATGGCCACCAACTCATTAAGGAAGTAAAATTTTCTGCGAACACCATTAAACTATCGATGTGATAGGGATGATATATCGTCAGATAGCCACGTTATGGGTTTTCTTCGCCATCACCGTGAAAATACATGATAAATAAAAGGAAGAAATGACAAAAACGGAAATTTTGTGATGTACTTACTTACCACGATCCTTTTTGACTCCCCTCGGATAGCTTGGGATAAAATTTTTTCACGACCTGGAAAAAGATACACATACATATGAAAAAAAATAGAGAGAGAGAGAGAAGATACTCCCCTCTAATGATGCTTAGAAATTACCTGCCAAACTTTCGGAGTCGTTCGAACGATGGTTCCTAACGCTTCTCCACCACCTTGGCGGTTATCAACTGCTGAACCATCCATTGAAGACTCAAGAAGTCCAATTTCCTACAAGAAAAGTAGAACCGAGCCTTGATTGCCTCCAAACCCTCCCGGGCGGTACCTCTTCGAGGAAAACCGGAGCCTCGCCGTATGAACTATGGGTCTTGATCACCTCCAAACTGGTCGGTCCGACAAGGGCAGTCAATGCCTCTTTCGAGGGAAAACCGGAGCCTCACCGTATGAACTATGGGTCTTGATCGCCTCCAAACCCGGTCGGTCCGACAAGGGCAATCAACGCCTCTTTCGAGGGAAAATCGGAGCCTCGCCGTATGAACTACGGACCTTGATCGCCTCCAAACTTGGTCGGTCCGATAAGGGCAGTCAACGCCTATTTCGAGAGAAAACCAGAGCCTCACCGTATGAACTGGGTCTTGATCGCCTCCAAACTCGGTCCGACAAGGCGCCAACGCCTCTTCGAAAACCGAGACCATGAACTACGAGCCTTGATTGCCTCCAAACCTGGTTGGTCCGACAAAGGCAGTCAATGCCTTTTTCGAGAGAAAACTGGAGCCTCGCCGTATGAACTACAGGTCTTGATCGCCTCCAAACCTGGTCGGTCCAACAAGGGCAGTTAACTCTTTTCGAAGGAAACCGACTCAGATGAACTATGCGACTTGATCACCTCAACGACCTCACTCAAGAAGAGAAGCAAAAGTGTGCTTCTCGCAGCTCTGGGGTTTTATAAACCCCTTATAGGGAAAAGGGTAAAATCATCAAAACCGCCCCAAAATCGCCAAAATCCCGAAATCAAAATCGCGTTTGGGTCGCGGCGGCCCACGAGCTGCCGCGACGCGCCAACCGGCCTGAACGTGTCATGGCGCGCCAGTGCCGACTGGTTGGCTTTATCGCCGCTGCGCGCCGCAGCATGCTGCGCGCCGCCGCATGGCCGCATCATCGCGCTGTCGACCAGCCATGGTCGCATGCCATGCGGCTGCCAATTCGCGTTCGCACAAACCGCGCCAGACACCAGCGCACTGGCGCTGAGGCTCTCATTCATCATATGAGGAGCCAAAAGAGAGAGAGAGCCCTAAAGCTCAAGATCCTCCAAGCACATCGATTACCACTGATGGTCGCCAACCATCGCCATCCCCCCGCCGATCCTCACATCGCTAACCTTCGCCGGTTTCCATCATGACGACCTTCATCGCTGGCCGTTGCTCGTTGTTCGTGTCATGATCCGCTACCATTAGAATTGTACCACGAACATACATACGTTGTTCCTTTCTCATACACTGTAATCCGTTATCGGAAGATTTTGTACTCAAAGATACATAGTGGAAGTTTCTCCAGCGTTTTTTCCCTCTTTTGAGATTTTTCACGGAACATTTCTGAGTTTTCTTTCACTCTTTAAATACCAAGGCTTTGGATTTCACAACAAGGCTAAGGCGTAAAATTTTATTCTACCGCAACTGGTTTTCTAGCACGCAACAAACAATATATTTTGTTTGATATCATTTTACTTAAACATATAAGATTTATCAATATTAATTATATTTATTTAATTATCATCATTTATTCTAATCATAAGATAATTCTACCTCTGCATCTAAATGTTAAATAAAAAAATTATATCATTTGATCTTATTAGTATTATAATTTTTGAAAATATATATGAGGTTATATTCATCACTTGAATTAATTGAAGTTATATATATAATTATAGACTAATTTTAATCTCCCACTAATTTGAATATAGAAATGCTGATTCTTATCTGACGGTGCGGAGATGTGGCGATAAGACGAAGCATGATCTGTCCTCATTACGCATCTAAATGTGACGCGTGTGTTAAGTGTGTTAGCCTCTCCCACATGCCAGATGCGGACTAATCAAATCCTTTTCTACCTTTTCTATCAATAATCTCCGATCTAAAATTCTAAAGGAGTAAGATTCCCTAAATCAGTTAAGATTAATATATATTTTTATTAGATTTTCAATTATAATAAATTTTAAATTTAGTTAAATATATTTTGAGATAAATATAATATGAGTTTTAATTGATTATTTATATATTATACTTATCTCAAAATAAATTTAATATCCTTGAGATCAATACAATCCGTTTTAAATTATACATTGGATAGTAAATATTTTCATATTAGATAGAAAATAATATTAATATATTTTGTTTGATATCATTTTACTTAAACATATAAGATTTATAAATATTAATTATATTTATTTAATTATCAATATTAATTTTTTTATTTAATTATAACATAATTTTTTTATTTTACATTGTGGATCACTGCCACTTCTGTTAATTCAAATATATCTCTTCCTACAAATTAAATCATGTTATAGTCACACAAAAAAAAGTTCAAGAGAAAAAATAATCAAAGCTCAACAAACACCCCTATCATCCTCCCTTTCATTATTTCACTACAAATCACTCGAGCAATACTTAACATTTACAAATCAATGTGTTGGGTCTATCTTTCCTTGTAGATACCGAAGTATTTGAGGGATCGAAATGATCGATTCCTCGCCAACTTTAGTACACAATCTAGCAATGATCAAAAGACTTTTGAGCTCTCTTAAATCCATCGAAGCGGCTCGTCCTCGTCGCCCATGGACTGACCAGTTATAAGTTCAAGGATCAGCACACCATACTGAAACACTGTATCCCTGTTCCTTTGATTAACTTTACCTACAGACAAACATCAAATAAAGTTCACACAACAAATACACACAAAACAATCAAATTCAGATAATATCATGTAAATGAAAGTGAAATATCAAAAAATCATAACCTTTTGAATGATTAGCAATAAAACTTCTATTGTTGCTGCACTTGCACTCTAGGATTCCAACATCAGAAATAGTAAATATATTCCTGCATCAAAAGCATCCAACATCATTGTAGATCATTAGTCATTATTTCTAAGAATATGCACATATTCCCTCTATGCAAACATGTAATCAATATACCATTGAATTCTTATGTATTTATATATCTAATAACTAATATTTTTATATTACTGATTTAACACCTTAATATCTACAACTACTACAAGCTTTTATCCTAATATGTCTATTGTCTTATTAAATGTCATATTCTCATTTACTTGATAAAATAATATCATTTTGAATACTTCCTAATCAAGTCCTTTTAGATCTATTTTTGCCATTCTTACTATAAGTTGAATCTAATACATCTATTCTCCTAATAACATCATCGCAGTCGACGCAGTCGACATTTTATGTGACCAAATCATCTAAGACGACTCTATCTTTTCTACTATTAGAGTTACTCAAACCTTTTAACAAATATATAAATTATATAAAAAATATCAATAACATTAATTCATTTACATTTGTTTTGATGTGATTTAGATTCTTGGTGTTATACAAGTAAATATAGAAATTTAAGTATTAGATATATAAATATATAAGAATTCAAAATATGTATGTAAATCTTAGGACATTATATGGCATTTATAAATACCAAAGCAGCTGCAACATCAATGGCAATCTGTAATCTTGTTCTCCAATTCAATGGAGTCTTCAATGGATCTATCCAAAATTAGCTAAATTAGCAAACTTGTTAAATAATAGGGATTTACATACATACCACACAATTCTTATATATATTTATGTATTTAACAACTAAATTTTAATATTTACAAATATAATAGTTAAATATTTAATATCACTATCATTAATCTTTTTAAATTAAAATACACCTTTTCATTATAAGTAAATATTAAATTTTAGATATAAATACATAAGAATTGTGTGATATGTATGTAAATCTTCCTAAATATTATCATAGTTTCACCCATAAAAAACAGATGAGAAATGTACCATGAAGCCAATCCCTCAGGCTTCCTTTCCCCAGATCTTACTTCTCTTGTCTATTTAATTAATTCCCTAAGAACACTTAATTTTGGGGGGTAAAAATTGTTTCAATTTTTCATATTTCTACAGTGTCATATTATGTCATTATTGATACATTAGTAATTAATTTTGTCATTTACATATAAAATAGTTTAGCGTTACAATCACACACACACACACACACACATAATACATACACATATATATATATATATATATATATATATATATATATATATATATATATATATATATATATATATATATATATATATATATATATATATATATATATATGTGGTGTGTGTGTTAATTCCTTTTTACTGTTTGGTTTAGTAAAATTATCTTATTTTAATATTGTTTAACTTTTTAATAAAAAATAATATTTAATATTTTATGCATTTAATATTTTAATGAAATTATTATTACATAAGCTTTTTTATTATATATATATATATATATATATTATATATAATGCATAATGCTATTGTACTTCAAAAACATAATATCACAAAAGGATTTATAATAAGTACATGTTTAAATTTCATTTTTTTTTCTTAACCATCAAAAGGTGTGGCAATTCTTTATCGATTTTGTGAATATGTTGATATTATAAACAAAAATATTATGTCAATTATGCAATTTTTCATAAAATCAATTCATCGATTGATGTTCGAAAATTTTATTTTCAAAAAAATAGTTTGATACATTCAAAGAAATACGTCTATTATTATGTTTTTTTTTGTTAATAATATCTTCAAGTAACAAACTGAATTATGCATTCAAATTAGATTAATATGATTAAATCATTTATCATTTATAAAATATTTATGGTGAAATTAGTTTATGATTTTTTTTAATCCTTAAGATTTAGTGTCAGTTTTGTAAATAAAATCATGTTGAATTTTAATTTGTATATATATATATATATATATATATATATATATATATATATATATATATTATTTCTTCTTATTTTTTTACATAATATTTGTCAATCAAATTGTTTCAAGTGATTATTGGTAACAATTTCATTTGACTTATTCTTTTATGAAATATTTGACTTCTAATTTTCTAACAATAATCTATCTAAAATTCTAAGAAGTAGGATTCCCTAAATCAGTTAGGGTCAAAATATATTTTTTATTAGATTTTCAATTATAATAAATTTAAAATTTAGTTAAATATATTTTGAGATAAATATAATATGAGTTTTAATTGATTATTTATATATTATACTTATCTCAAAATAAATTTAATATCCTTGAGATCAATACAATCCGTTTTAAATTACATTGGATACTAAATATTTTTATATTAGATAGAAATTAATATTAATAATATATTTTGTTTGATATCATTTTACTTAAACATATAAGATTTATCAATATTAATTATATTTATTTAATTATCATCATTTATTTTAATCATAAGATAATTCTACCTCTGCATCTAAATGTTAAATAAAAAAAATTATATCATTTGATCTTAGTATTATATTAGTATATATATTATATATATATATATATATATATATATATATATATATATATATATATATATATATATATATATATATATATATATATATATATATATATAGGTTATATTCATCAGTTGAATTAATTTAAGTCACTGATCCATGTGGGTTGAAAATTAATTATTCATTTATTTATTTATTCTGCTATAGCCGTTTCTTACTCGCTATCTAAATGTGACGCGTGTGTTAAGTGTGTTAGCCTCTCCCATCCCATGTGCCAGATGCTAATCAAATCCTTTTCTTTTAAAAATAATATATTTGCGTATATAAATACCAATATATGATTTATTAAGTTGCTACTCACATTATTCATCAAAGAAATAAATAACATTGAAAATATTTTTTTTAACTCAATTATTAGGTGCGTATAATACCAACAAGCGTTGACATATTTTATTTTTTACTTTAAAAAGTTAATAACTAACAGTATAGAAAATTAAAATATGATAATAGTATTTAATATTAAGCCAATCTTAGATATTGCTTGGGACTTCTTATTTATTTATTTATTTATACTGTCAAAGTTTTTAAAATTACTTATTCAATTGACTTTTTTATTCTATTTTCTCAGAGGTAACTATTTAAAAGTTTTTTTAAACAATAGCGAAAAAATATTATTTTTTGTGAATAAGTATTATTAATAATAATGGTGGTAACGTTAAATAAATTTTATTAATAATATCACAAACAAATAGCTTTTTTTCCGATATGATTAGTTGGCCGTTTAATTTCATTAATAACATAGAAGATATTGTGAAGGTATTCTCTTTTTCTTTTACTCATAAAAAACAACCTTTTTTAAATCACTTTTATATTGGCTAAAATTTGGTCTTCAAGAATGATTTTTAATTTTTTTAAATTTTAAAATGAGAATAATATCTAAATAATTATTTCACACTTATATAAATAATTAATTATAAAATTTTAAAAGTCATTCTAACAAAATTTTAGTCATTATATCTTCATTAGAATTTTCTTTCTTTATTTACTCAAAATAAGTACCACATATTTTTTTATGTTTTAATAATCAAATGAATTCAACATACTTTGACTTGAATTGTTAAACCTAATGAATTGAAATATGATTTGATTTTTATTCTTAAAAAATAATAAAAATATTTTATTTCAACGAGGAATATGATTCATTTATTGTGATTCAATAGGTGGACAATAAGCATGGTATTCTTCTAGAAATGATTCAAGCTATGATCGATCTAGACCTCATCATCTCTAAGTCATACATTTCATCGGATGGCGGATGGTTTATGGATGTCTTTCATGTTAGCGATCACCATGGCCATAAACTTATAGACCCTAGCCTCATACATACAACAATCTCTAAATTTTGCACAAAACAAAAGGGATCTTCCACCCTTGCCCAAGACAAAATATGCCCCATGAGCTTAATTTAACCACCTCAACTCCAATTGCTCCACCCTTGAAATAACTACCATTGACCATCGGCCTTTTCTCAGGTCCTGCGGTACTCTTGAACTCTCTTGTGACATGGAATTGATAAAGTATGGACTTATAATGGTCGAGCAGCTTTCATCCTCAACATAGCAGAGCAATCAACAGGTAAACCCATCTTTGACCCAATTAAGCGAGATATGAGGAGGCGGTGATAGTTAAGGCCCACAATTTTCCAGGTGATCTGTGGCGAATGTGATTATTAAGCCCTTCAACCCATCAAATTCATATAGAACGACGATTACATCAATTGATGCAAGAGAATAAAGATTATGAGGTTAAACTACAATTGTCTCCTATTAAGGTTGATCACTCAAGCTTGGCTACTGTGGCTATGGAGGACAAGAGAAGTGTTGGTGACAATAATGGAGGAAATGGAGAAGTGTGCGAGCCATATGTATCAGTTGAGAGCTGGAAGGAGATGGATTATTTAGTGGTGAATGTGAAGTAGAGAGACCTAAACTATTATTTGATCCTGTGTGTGCATTGACAAATTTGGACTATGATGTATTTCACGCCTCAATAAGCTCCCATGGATCAATAGCAATTCAAGTGATCATTTCAATTTTTTTTTAATTTTAATTATTTATATAATTGATCCAAAGTGATTCAAGTTCTAGTTTTATGTATATGAATACTATGTATGCGAAGAATGGATGGGTGCATGATGAACAATGAGATAGAGAAGCAAAATGTAGCTCAATGTGGCGACCTAGAGCGAAGAGTGCCTCATGAGTATCAATTTATACATTTATTTGTTGAATGAAAAAAAAAATGCTAGAATAGCATATTAATTGAATATGATTTATTATAGGGGTCAAAGATCGAGTTGCATACTCTATATAGACATGGTTTGTTGTGATTGAGCATTGAGGGAGAATGATCTATCAATAGCCAAAGGCAAGTTTCAAACAAGAGAATTTGGTCATTGGCACTTTCTACATCATCAATGCCTCATCATCTATTGATGAGAGAGATATTGATCAACAAAGGTTGGAGGCAGTATGCAACAATATTGGCAAAGACATCATCTTTGATAGGAAGAAAGATTATAATCATGGCGAAGAGTATTATGGTTATAGAGTAGATTGGCCAGACCTAGCATGCACCTTAACAACTTAAAGTGGACTAGCCTACTATTTCATTGGAGATGGCATGGGCACTCTATATTCAAATCCTTGAGAAGCATTTTATGGTCTTATATCGAGCAAATATGCAATAATTTTAGTTTCACCCAATCATAATAAGTCATAATATCAAAAGAAAATTGTTAATAATGGAGAACTTCTACACATTCTAATATTACTTAAAAGAAAACTTGTACTAAATTTAGTGAAGTTGTAGTTGATACTACTGAATCACTTAATAATTTAATGTTTATTTTTCTTTTAAATATATCTAGCTTGCTCACATGAATCTTAACTCTTCTCATACAAAGCATACTACACTTTAAATTAATTAAACATGGTTGGCTATCAAAAGAAGTTTTATCGATAAAAAATATAATTATACATTTTAAATGGGTCAATTAAAGCAAAATATTTATAAAGCAAAACACAAGAGAATCAGTGCAAAAAATATCAAAATTTTTTTTTTTTCTAATTTATGATGCATCTAAATTTTATGATAAATATCACAATATATATTTTAAGTAACATTAGAACATGATAAATGCAAAATATTGATCTAAAATATGTTCGACGTACATATCATTGGGATATTTAATAAAAATAATAAATAAATGTCATATTAAACGTTTGTATATATATATTTCTTTTTTTATTTGCATTTCTTCCTTCTAATTTCAAGCCAAGCTGACCCGATGGAATTCAGAATCTTCAGTCGGCTAACCGAAATGCCTTATTTAAGAGTAAAATCAGGATTCCGTTAATTAAAATCTTCCTAAAAAAA